>SJYC01004022.1:0-115676 GCA_006408675.1 Madoqua kirkii | reverse complement strand
TTATAAGGATGCCGGGGGGTGCCCATAAAGGAGCCTGGACTCTTGACATTAGGAAAGGATAAAGGAAAGTGAAGTCACTCAGTCGTGTTCGACTCTTTGTGACCCCATGGACTGTAGCCAATCAGGCTCCTCCATCCATGGGATTTCCCAGTCAAGGGTACTGGAATGGGTTGCCATTTCCTTCTCCAGAGGATCTTCCCAACCCAGGGATCAAACCCAGGGCTCCCGCATTGTAGGCAGACGTTTTACTGTCTGAGCCACCAGGGAAGCTGCTAGGGTGGAACTCAAATCCCGTGTCCAGTTCCACTGTAGATCCCCAAGTTCCACTGCACACCAGCGCTCTCCTTTTGACTTGGGGGTAGGGGAAGCCCATGGCAGTGCCTCCCGTGCCAGGACAGCCCTCTCTAAGTGGGCAGGCCAAGAGGTCGCTGTAGACAGTCCGCTGGGAGCCGAGGGCACCAAGTGCTCCTGACGTCATCTTTCAGGATATGTTTTATAGTCTAATCATTCGGCTGCACAGGGAGATTAGAACACGGAATCTCCTCTTCCACTGCAAAATGCATTCTAATTCATCTAATTCTGAGTTAAATCTTTTATTCCTTCCCAGAATTACTTCAACATTAAATACTCTGATGAATGTTTAAGCAGCTCTGCAAGAGCAGAACTGATAGGTTAGCCCCCAGGAAGGCTTTTACTGAGGACACTGCATGCCTGACCGGCTGGCAAGCAAATGGACCCACTGTCTCCCAAGACCCAGTGGTTTACTGGCATAGAAAATAGTAACTTTTATTTAAAAAGGATTTTGACAGTCCCTGTAGGATGCTGAACAGTCCAGAAACTCATGAATTTGAGCTTTTCCTTCACAATTGTTATCTAACTTAGAATGGCTAAGCGAAGGCAAAATTCTGTGTTAAGGTTAATCATTAGAAAATAAAAGGGTTAGTGGTGAAACGAGTTGGCGTACAGAACATTATAGAAATGGTTGATTAAAACTGATCCAAAACCAGTAACTTTTAGGCCCGCCTCGAGGGAATGGGGATCTGGATTCTCTCTTTTGTGGACAATTTAATTCTCTCTCTGATGCGAACAAACAGCAAGGCAGAACTTACACACAGTGAATGCGCTTTGGGGGCTGCTGGGAGAGTGTGGGCTTAGCGGAGGGAAGCAGGGAGCGCTACATCAGATTTTCTTTGACTGAGAAGAGATTATCTTCATAGTCTTTGCACTCAAAGAAATAAAGTTGGAAGGCAATAAGCTTCCAGTCTCCCTTGGAGATCTCAGCCCAGCTCTGCACACCCATCTCCAAATGAATTGGTAATCATGTGTAGAATTGTTTTCATGGAAGCGGAAATTCAAACTTCTCGGTCTCTCTCCATTTCTTAAGTCGAACTCTGTGTCACATACAGGGGCTGCCGTCAGTTGACATGTCTTGGCTTCAGAACTTGACATTCCTGAGAGCATGGGCCACAGCCCCTCTGAGCCCATATGGCTTTACTGAATAGGTAAGAACAGCAAAACGGTGGATTATTCACTCACTATTTTATTGTCTTTTTCACCCACAGAAACATAAATTCTTTGAGTGTGGATATGTCCATCTAGGGCTTCCCAGATGACACTAGTGGTAAAGAATCCACCTCCCAAGGCACAAGAGACATGGATTTAACCCCTGGATTCGAAAGATCCCCTGGAGTAGGAAATAGCAACCCACTCCAGTATTCTTGCCTGGGAAATTCCATGGACAGAGGAGTCGGTTGAGCTGCAGTCCATGGGGTCGCAAAGAGTCAGACACGACTGAGCGACTTAAGCCCTGAGAGTTAACATCTAGCTTACTGCTTTTTATTCTAGGTGGTGTTTACACCACCTAGAATAGGACCTGCCTATAACAAGAATTCAGTACAGACTCACTGCAAGAAAAGTACGGGACACAGAATCAGAGAAAGTGTGTTTTGGTGGCGGCCAACTTGAAGTTTATAAATGAGTGAAATTTACGTTTTAGAAATGTTACAATTTTCTTATTTTAAAAGTCTTGCCTGCACTTAAAGCAGAGAAGGCAATGACATCCCACTCCAGTACTCTTGCCTGGAAAATCCCACGGACAGAGGAGCCTGGTAGGCTACAGTCCATGTGGTTGCTAAGAGTCAGACACGACTGAGCAACTTCCCTTTCACTTTTCACTTTCATGCATTGGAGCAGGAAATGGCAGCCCACTCCAGTATTCTTGCCTGGAGAATCCCAGGGATGGGAAGCCTGGTGGGCTGCCGTCTATGGGGTTGCACAGAAGCTGACACAACTGAAGCAGCTTAGCAGCAGCAGCACTTAAAGGGTCTAGTAGTGGCTTCTGATGAAAACCATTTTTAGTACTATGTAAGCAAGAGCCTCTTGATGAAAGTGAAAGAGGAGAGTGAAAAGCTGGCTTAAGACTCAGCATTCAAAAAATGAAGATCATGGCATCCGGTCCCATCACTTCATGGCAATAGATGGGGAAACAATGGAACCAATGACAGACTTTATTTTCTTGGGCTCCAAAATCACTGCAGATGTTGACTGCAGCCATGAAATTAAAAGACGCTTGCTCCTTGGAAGAAAAGCTATGACCAAACTAGAAAGCATATTAAAAACTAGAGACGTTATTTCTGACAAAGGCCTGTCTAGTCAAAGCTATAGTTTTTCCTGTGATCATGTATGGATGTGAGAGTTGGACCATAAAGAAAGCTGAGTGCTGAAGAATTGATGCTTTTGAACTGTGGTGTTGGAGAAGACTCTTGAGAGTCCCTTGGACTACAAGGAGATCAAACCAGTCCATTCTAAAGGAAATCAGTCCTGAATATTCATTGGAAGGACTGGTGCTGAAGCTGAAACTCCAATACTTTGACCACCTGATGTGAAGAACTGGCTCATTGGAAAATACCCCAATGCTAGGAAAATTTGAAGGCCAGAGGAGAAGGGGACAACAGTGGATGAGATAGTTGGATGGCATCACCAACTTGATGGACATGAGTTTGAGCAAGCGCCTGGAGCTGGTGACAGACAGGGTGGCCTGGCATGCTGCAGTCCGTGGGGTCACAAAGAGTCGGACACGACTGAGCGACTGCGCTGAGCTGAAGCATGGGCACGTGGGCTTCCCAGTGGCTAGAGGGGAGACAGTGCGGGAGACGCAAGCGGTGTGGGTCAATCCGTGGGTCTGTGAGATCCCCTGGAGAAGGGGACAGCAACCCACTCCAGTATTCCTGCCTGGAGAGTCCTGTGGACAGAGCATCCTGGTGAGCTGCAGTCCATGGGCTCGCAGAGAGGCAGACACACCTGCAGCAGCTGAGCGTGCACGCATGCGAGCTTGAGAACGTAGGCTCTTGTGCTTGTGTTCTGGTATGCCCTTGGTATACTTTGATGAACTTGTCGTATGCTCCCTCCTCGTCCTCTTATCCTCCCCACTTTCCCCGGGGGAGGGGACAATTGCAGTGCCATCCCTTCCTCCAGTAGGCAAATTCTCCCCTACCAAGGGACTGGCAGGCTGGACTCAGCTCCAGGGCTGGAGGCTGAAAGTCATCAGCAGTTCACTGAGCACCCACAGATGGTGTCTACACACCGGTGCCAGTGTCTGTCTCCCTCATTAAGGAGTCAGCATCATTCCCAGAAAAGCAGCGCAGCTCAAACACTAAGACACGTGAGTGACAGCAAGTCTGGTCGGGGGAGAGAATAGAACAGCAGCAATAGGAATTGGGGGAAAAAAATTTTAGAGATTGAAGAGAAAAGGAAATAAAGTTCCCTTTACATTGATTAAAGATATGAATTTAAAAGAAAATGATGGGAACAAGAGGTAGGGAGAAGCCAAGGGAATATATTCTGAAACCATCCTTATTACAATTCTACGTTTCACTTTCCCCAGCTGAGCTTCCCAGGTGGTGCTCACGGTAAAGCCCCACCTGCCGCTGCAGGAGCCGCAAGAGATGCAAGGTCAGCCCCTGGTTTGGGAAGATCCCCTGGAGAAGGAAATGCAACTCACTGCAGTATTCTTGCCTGGGAAATCTCAGGGACAGAGGGGCCTGGCGGGCTGCAGTCCTTCACAGAAACTTGGACAGGACTGAGTAACTGAGCCCATGTATAATTAATCGTTGAAGTGGGATGCGGCTGTGCACAGATATTTCCATTGGAAAGCACGCCCCCCAGGATATCTGATGGCGTGACTATATGTCATCAGATCCTAAAGGTAGGAAAACGTGCCTGGTATATAATTGAAAAAGATATATGTTATTTTAATACTTTTGCTTTATTCTTTTACAAATGGTACATTCCATTCCATTTCTACTACCCAGACATTACTTCTTAACTTAGTTTCATTCAGTGGAACATTTTTTTCTCAGTCTCTAGTTATATGCACAGCATCGGAAGAACTATAAGAAAACTCTGTCTTCAGTGAGTTTACTTTGTCCTTGAGGAAATGAGTTAACAGGAGCTATGGCTCCAAGATCAGGGGCTCGGGTTCCTCCATTCTGGGACACCCAGGTCACCCGAAGTCTTCTTGTATAAGCAGAGAAACACAGCGTTTCGTTTCCAGTGCCGTTAATATTTAACAGAAGAGAAGACAAGCTGCAGTGAACTAACTGGAAGGTAGTCGAGTGCTCACCAGCTGGATCGTCATGACCCAACATGTGGGAGCCTTGATCCCGGACAGAACGACCAGGCCGGGCCCTCTGGTCCCAGAACACGTTTGTGGTCGATGAGCATCTGCACGATCCTTTGTGTGAAGATCACTCCACACGGGGAGCGGGGAGGACTAGTGGCTCCTACCGCCAGATGAAGTAAAAGAGTTTGCCAAGTGAAGCACCAGCAAAACCATCAAAATTATACATGTTTTGATAAAAAAACCAACAAGTCTCCAGTAGACAATGAGATTATGTTACCACCAGCCTTGAGAATGAACTGATTTCAATTCCCAGAGGTTTCTGATCCCTAATGAAGAAATTTTAACTCAATTGCTAATCAGCTAGATGCAGATATAATAAAGTGATGCTTCGTCCTTCTGTTCTGAAAAGAAATTCATTTATCAGTTGTTTAATGATGCCTTGAAATCTGCAAAGTGCTGCACAGAAATAGCTGGTATTTTTCATAAAAGCATTTTCTGTGACTCAAATCAGAAACCTTGTTGAAATAATTATGATTTTGTCACTGAAATTTTATTTGCCAAATTATCTCATTTTTTGGAAAATGTTTCATAGATCTAGAAATCTGTACTTGGTGTTAAAATGGTGGTTATTTCCAAGTCATTACTATATACATTTTCCAAAATATTGGACATGTTTTCCTTTAATGGTATGTATAACAGATTTTATTGGCAGTGAAATAGGTATTACACAAAGCTTTGGATATAACATTGTGACTATTATGACTTCTATCATGTGACAGATTTCTTAGCCAGTTGGGAAGAAAGTCTGACTGTTGGTCATTGATTGATAGGAGCCAAAAAATGGATTTTCTCCTGAAATAATTTTCTATTATTCTCCAAGTGGACATATTGTTAAACACTCTTAGAGCAATTTCAATGATTATCTAATATCTTATATCTAACATCTTTTTTCTTAAGAGGAATGAGAAAATTTTAGTTATTTGAATATATACTTTTAAAAACTACTTTCAAATATATTCCTATTTTTATACTTAGAGGGTGTCCCCATGCCAGCACTGGCAATCCGGTCCCTTCCTTTTACCATTTGTTTTTAGCTGGGAAATTCAGGGATCTTAAGTTGAAAGGAAGGAGTTGTGTCTCCTTGTCACTTCCTCGTTTGAGTCCTATATCCTTTCACTTAAATCATCGCCACTGTCTCCTGGCTGGTGTGTCTGTCCTGACTCTCTCCTCACACCCATCCTTCCTCTCCACTGCTGGGTTATCTTTCTAGAATCCCAGACCCCACCAGCCTAAAGCTGTCAGTCTAGTCCTGGTACCTCAGTAAGTCAAAAGGTTCAAAGGTCCCATTTCTTGTCTTGGGGCTGTGTTTCCCAAGTACCTGGCTTCCCTGTGGCTCAGCTGTTAAAGAATCCGCCTGCCGTGCAGGAGTCCTGGGTTTGATCCCTGGGTTGGAAAGATCCCCTGGAAAAGGGAAAGGTTACCCACTGCAGTACTCTGGCCTGGAGAATCCCACGGACTGGATGAAGAGTCGGACACGACTGAGCAACTTTCACTTTCACTTTCCCAAGTACCTGAGGACAGAGTGACTCCTCGTTAGCCACACACCACCCTGCGGAGCCCTGCAGGTTCCACTAGACTGACAAGGCCGGCTCACCGCCCTGCCTAGCACCCTCGGATGCTGGGATGTCAGAGCCACTTGGAAAGGTAGGAGAGACAGGGACGGAAAGAAGAGCTGCATGCTGTCCACTCTGTTCGAGTTGAGTCCACAGGCCGCCTGTTTTGCAGAGTAGGATGAAACCATTTTTCCCCACTCTCCTGGCCTGTCTTCCTGCCCCGGGGGCCTGGAAGGAGGAGGGACTGGAGTTGTCCCCGGGCTGTTCTCAGAGTGCCCGCTCCTCAAGGTTCTTGCGCCTTCGCTGCTGAGCCACCTGGAACGCAGCGCCCCTCGAAGGCTCTCTCCCCTGGGCACGGGGGACCCACCGCACCAGCACGCCAGCCTCAGCTCCTCCGGGGCCAGTGCGGCCCACCTTGCTGTCCCTAGAAAGCGATGGTGCACTGCGCCCTGTTCCTTCAGGATACAGACGCTGTGCGGAGAGCGCCTGCCCCGTGCCTGGTGTGCCCGGCGAGCCTTCTGCTCGTCAGCTTGTCTAGATGCACGGCAGCTTTGCAGAGGGCACTGTGCTTCCTTCGGGCCAGCGTGGAAGCCAAGTCCCCAGGTGGTGAAGGATTTCCTGGGGCCTCAGGCCCGTCCTGAGCGTCTCTCCACCCCCTTCTGGCCCCAGAAGGGCAGCCCTTCACACCTGGCCTCGTCAGGCCCCGTGCAGCAAAACGTGCCTTCTGCGCTCGACTGTGACTCCCAGTGTTTGCAAATGAGAATTTTAAAAGCCAGAGACCCTCCACATTGCCTGTCACATCGCTCCCCTGCATTAGTACCTGGAGCGCCAGCCTCACATCTTTCTACCCCTTGCTTGGCCTCAGGCTTCAGCGTCCGGCTCCGCAGAGCCTTTTCTGGACCTTAGTCAAGCTCTGTTTCCTCTCTCTCCACCATAACTGTGTCCATCCTATGAACACGGTGCACAGGGGTGACTTGACTTGGTGTTTTGGCGGGTTCACATTTTAAACCACAATGTGCAAGAAATGCCAAAGTTCTTTATTTCCTTCCAACCGAGTGAGCTCTGACTCCCGGCTGACCTGGAGTCTGTGTCAGGATTTACATAGCCCCCCGAGGGGCCTCAGGAGTCTGGGAGGCTTCTGTGGCATTCCAAGCCCTCGTGTCCCGGCATGGTCTGCCTCCAGCCCGAGCTGGCTGGAGCCGCCTTTGCGGCAGCCCCTGAAACTTCCCTTGGACTCTTGCGGGGAGCTGATCATGCGGGGATGTGACATTCTGGGTCTTTCTCCCTTTAGAAGCATCCGCCATCTATCCTGACCTCTCTCTTCCCCTCAAAGGCCCTGTCTCTGTCCCTCCCGGCTCTAGGGCTCCCGGAATTATCGGTGAATTTGGGGTCCCACAAAGAGTCGAAAAGTGGTCACTAGTCACCAGCAGCTGTGTTTTGTTGGGACCCCACAGAATAAACACCCTCAGAGGCAGGTACAGGGCTGGCCAGCACTGTGGAAGGTGGAAAAGGAAGCTCCGGTGGACACAGCTGGCCCGGTCTGTCCCCCGCCGCCAGGCCCACGTCAGGACGTGAGAGCCCAGTTCCCCAGCCTGCAAGCAGATGGCAGGCAGTGGTGCCCTGAGCTTCTGATTTGAAAACTGTTGTTGCTCTTGTCCAGTCTTTCAGTCGTGTCCGACTCTGTGACCCATGGACTGCAGCACGCCAGGCTTCCCTGTCCTTTAGCATCTCCTGGAGTTTCCTCAAACTCATATCGGTTGAGTCAGTGATGCCATCCAACCGTCTCATCCTCTGTTGCCTCCTGCCCTCAGTCTTTCTGAGCTCCAGGTCTTTTCTGGTGAATTGGTTCTTTGCTCTTTTTGAAATAAAATTCATTAAATAGCAATTTAGGAAATTATATGCCTTTTTATCTGTGTTGTCACTTATACACTTACCGTTGAAATGAAAGTATTCCTTAAACAATAACTTTCAGAGACAGTCAGAAAAAAAAAATTGACTCTTTAAGAAGTTGCAATTAAAAGCAAAAGTAAACAGTTTTGATGACTCGGAACTTATCTACCTTTGTGTAGTTCCTTCCAGTGATCACGAGGAAAAACTCCAAATAATGAATTGCATTCAGCGGCTATTGCGAATCCATCTTTTGACCGCAAGCACATACCCGTCGCTAAATGCCTATTGATGGACTCACACAGCTTGACTGAGGTCTTGACAGAGAGCAGTCAGGATGAAGACATTTCCTCAGTGCTGTAAGAGCTGATGATTTTTTTAAAACATTTTTCTAAAACATCATTTTTTAATTCTGTCCTTTTTCTATTTTGTGACCTCCCCCCACCTCAGTTTTATTAAAATCTCCATTTTCATTTTGTACATTTCCACAAGGAAGCTTCTTGGTAACTTTGGAGGGGGGGCGGTAGAGAGCAGCGGTTTCAGCATTAAAAACAAATTATTTCAGGATGTTTTCAGAACCAGAGCAGGGCTTCCCGGAAACCTGAACCAGCCACTGGTCAGCCCTGCTTTGTTCCCTGTGCAAGGAAAATGCTCTTCTGAGAAAGTGACTCCCCTTTGCACTCCAGTCTAACGACGGCTGAGATGTTAAATTAGCACATGCCATTTTAATACTCACTGTAGCGCTCGGCAGTGTGCTCATTGCATTAATCAAAGCGCCACCTTCTTCCATCACTGAAGGGCACCCCTCCTTCAGGCAGCTGCTCCAGGGAATGCTGGGGGTCATCCCAGCAGCGGCGGAACTCAGCTGGTCCAGGGATGCCATAGCCACACCTCGCCCGGTGCTGTGACGATTTACAATCGCCTTGGATAATAGTCCATATAGAGATATTTATTTGTTTATGAAAGAGTGTTAACCTAGCTAGCAATCAGAAAAGGGAACTGTTCAGCAGATTTATTTCCTGTAGTTTACTAGGCAAGCCTAATTCATCATAAATACTGAGTGCTCTAATTAAAGCAAGAGGGAAATGGTTCTTTTACATTCTTTCCGACGCGTCACTGACTTTCCACCTCTGGATGAGAAAAGTTATCTGGACTAACAGAATGTGTCCCTATACTGGCCCTAGCTAATAGGCCAACTGTTTTGACATCATGCCTCTTAACAATAAGCTGGTTCTCAATCAAAAACACTGAAAAACATTTTTTCCTATTTCTGAAAAGGTATGAACCTACAGAAACGTATTCCCCGCCACCCTCCTCCCTCCCCGCCGCTTCTGGGGGCTTTTGTATTGTCTGGTGCTCTCTAGGTTAGACTTGAACTCCAGCTTGCCGAAGAGGACACAGATGGGAATCACGTCAAAGGCCACTGGGGAGGGGCCGGGAGATGGGACATTCTGACTCTAGCCCAAGAACCGGACTCCCCATAAGGGTAGCTCGAGGGGTCTGAACCGGGCGCAGCTCTGCTCCTGAGCGAGAGGCAGGCCTCCTTCAGGCCAGTCTTGCAGGCATCTTTAGCAGCCCCATAGACAAGCCTCCATGGAATGTCCTCGCTTCGAAAAGATAGAACCTTGCTTCTCACTGTAGTTGTCCTGCCAGCCTTGACACCACCACAGCTACTTAGAATCACATCCCCCAGACCCAAACCCACGATGGGCTGGAGCACCTCGAGTCTCAGTCCTGATTCAAGCTGGCAGTGGAGCGATGGCTAGCTGTGTGCCAGGTGTCGCTGCAGCAAAGGACGCTGGCATCTGGGGCCATGTCTGCACGTGTCACAAGTTTATGTTCTAGGATGTCTGTGTGTTAGTGTGACCAGTCTTCCCTTAGTACCTCACTGATTCACATTGTAAAATCTTCTATCCAGGGTCACCCATAAGCAAGCGTGTTATAAAATGGGTGCATTTTCCTTTGTGCACTCCAAGTCTGAAAGTCATTTCTTTAAATAAAATCAGGCATCAAAATGAAAAAATGATATTTAAAGGCTTTTCCCCTCAATAAATGCCGTAATTGATATGAGATCTGGATTCAGAAGCTAGGACGTACTGCCATCCCTAATCACTTTGAAAGCCTTGTTATTAATAGTACCATTATTATAATTGTCCCCATTTTAGACATGAACAAACTGAACCTCAGAAATGAAGCAGTTTACTGACTCACACAGCTAGTAGCGATAAAACCAGAATTAAAACCAGACCTCTTTCTACAGCCTTTGACCGTGAGCTCTGTCATAGCCTATGTTTTCTATTGAGAAATTGATTGTTTACATTCCTAACTTTCCTGTGGGCATGTAGTTCACTAAGAAAAATACAATTTAATATTGTAACAATTTAAATAATAATTTTGCCTCTTAAAGCAAATAATTCAAATTTCATGATAACGGTAAGGTATCCTGAGAGTTCTAAAACCAATATTTTTTACCATTACCCTAAATAGCCAAGACCCTTGTGGTATGTCTTTTAAAAAAATTCGTTTGCCAAATTTCCTTTACTGCAGTGGAAAAGCTTTCATTTTCTCTCAGAAATAGTTCATGAAATTCAACCCAAGCACCCAAATGTTGGTTAAGCCCAAGATTCAGTAATAACATGTCACTTTCTCCACTCACTTTCCTGAGGCTGATGGTCACCATTTAGAATTCTTTAAACTTCAATTTTAAGAGAGTTAACATCAGGTTTAAATTTCAACAGATGTTTTCAGCACGCTCTTCTGGTGCCAGTCATAGCAGCTTCCGTTTAACAGTCTAGAAGGCACTCTTGTCTGCACCGTCTCATTTGAATATTGTAGGAATGCTGGCTTCACGCAGCCACTTTACAGGTAAGGAAACCAAGGCTGGGCGGCAGGCAGTGGTTTGTCTTGGATCAGTGAGCGATGAAGTCGGGAACCTGAGACTCAGTTCTGGCTCATCACATTCCGTATGCCTGCTCTTCATGATATCAGATGGGGGTATCATTAGATATCTGGCAACTTTATGAATATCTGCATCTTTCTTAAAACCCCTTCCCCCTGCCCATCTTCCACACTATACGCTTTTCCAATGCTAAGTTTCATTGGAAAGAATTTAGTTTTGTTTCCTCTCTTCTACATCAACCCACTTTTCCAGATGAGAAGAGACATAATCCGTTTGTATCCCCTCTGTTTCCTGAGGAACTCACATAGAGCTGTGCTGGTCAGGTTACATCTTTTGATCTGGGTGGAAAATACCTTAATGAAAGGAATCTGGGGCATTTTATGACTTTCAGAGTTGCAAGAATGGATGCAAAATAGAGCACAGGAGCCAAAGCAATATATATTCATTAAGGGAAATTTTCAATTTTAGCAAGCAGAGAGGTTTTTTGCGCTCAGCTTGAACATGATAAAGGACTGGAGATTACTTTAGCATCATTTCAGACAAAACTACTTAAAATACTAATTACACCACCGAGGATCTTTTCATTCTCCATA
This sequence comes from Madoqua kirkii, assembly GCA_006408675.1. Taxonomy (NCBI): domain Eukaryota; kingdom Metazoa; phylum Chordata; class Mammalia; order Artiodactyla; family Bovidae; genus Madoqua; species Madoqua kirkii. Next base: position 104,063 of record SJYC01004022.1, on the reverse strand, counting down.
GTCTGACAGAGCCAATATTTTTCCTGGAATGTCCTTACCTGGTTGCGTCCCATTCCATCCTTTAGAATTTGGTTACCAAATCTTATAGTGATACCCTGAGTGAAGCCAAATCACTAAACTCTTAGGACAGGTCAGTTTTTTTCTCCTGAGCCTACCACTCCAGGGCAGGGATTGGCAAACTTTGGCTCTAAGGAGCCAAATAGTAAATCTTTTAGACTTTGCGGGACATGGTCTCCATCCCAGCTTCTCAGCTGTGCTGTGGCAGTGCATAGGAACCTGAGCTGATACTAAGTTAGTGGGTGCCACTGTCTTGAAAAACATGGGAAGGACACTGAAATCTGAATTTCATATCATTTTTACTTGTCATGAAATAGTATTCTTTTAATTTTTTTCGTCAAACATGTTTAAAAATTAAAACCATTCTTAGCTCTTGGGCTGACTTGCTGACCTCTGAGTAAGGCGTTATAGCTAGTCTTGGAAATGGCCAGTCTTAGGAACTGCTACCTAGGAACTTTCTGTATATTCAACTATTGATTTCTTGAGCTCCAGGTTAGAGCTCAAGTCTATAAAGCAATGGTCTGTGACTTCAAAGAAAATTTAAAAATCCTTGGTTGAGAAATACCTTTAGATACCCTAATAGTACCTGTTAGTATCTAACAGATACTAGTAGCTCATACTCTAATAGTATCTATTAATGCTACTTTAATATATATTCGTGATTTCCCTGGTGGCTCAGACAGTAAAACGTCTGCCTACAATGCAGGAGACCCGGTTTCAATCCCTGGATGGGAAAGGTCCCCTGGAGAAGGAAATGGCAACCCACTCCAGTATCTTGCTTGGAAAATCCCATGGACAGAGGAGCCTGGGAGGCTACAGTCCATGGGGATCACAAAGAGTCAGACATGACTGAGTGACTAACACTTACTTACTTACTTGAACTTAATAATGTATTTGCAGATACTATTAGATATTACTCCAACAGCCTTACTTCTGTTGGGTGACTGAGTGCCCACCTGGGCCAGTAACTCTTTTTATATCCTGCGGCTCCTGGTGGCCACAGACCATACCCAGACCCTGCAGCCTCAGAAGGTTCTATAGCCCGGGAGAGAAAATGAATTGTTTTGGAATCATAGTTGCTATGGAGTATTACCTATTTAGGTCTTTAGAGTATTTCTCAGAAGTCACATAATTCAAGAAACCGTGAGCAGAGGATAATTCAAGACTTAAGCAGAGCGCTTGCGAAACGTCACTGTGCCCTAAGCAACATCACCGGACGACCGCAAACACCATCTACATTTCAAACGTGTTTTCAAATTTACTTTTATGACTTGTCTCCTAGGTGTTTTCAATACATGTAAAACACCATCTTCACAAAAAGGCATCTGTAGGAACTCTGAAACATTTTATGTCTTTATTTTTAAGAGTCCTTTGTAATCCCTTGAGGACATTCTTGTATGGAATATAGAATACAGGTCATGATGCAAGGGGAGAATTAAGTAGAATAATAGGTTAGGATGTATGAGTTGGGAAATATAATAAGAGAGGAAAACGACAAAATGGCCTAGTAAGCAGCAAGCGAGCGTATAATGGATTGACAGGCAGATAAGAAAGATTAAACCTGCTGCTCGTTTCCACTGCCCGTGAACCTCAGGCACCTCCACCACCAGGAGTAAATTACAGCTTCGCAGTTGTCTTTGCCTTTTCATCAGAGAGACCTATTAAATTGCATGTTTCATAACATGGGTTATTATCCTATCTATAAATGCTGCATTCTGTTATTATCCTAAAGTATGCATTTGTTGCTTCTGTGCAAGGATCTAAGCGCTCTCTCTCTGTTTCCATGGAGACCACACCAGGATCTGGTCCTCAACACTCAGATAAGGCCTCCTGTGAGCAGAGTCAGAGGGTAACCTTCAACATCACAGCCGGGGAGGAATTCAGGCAGACATTTCCTCTGAGGCTGTGGGCCACAGAGTTTCACACCCCATAGTTGCGGGGCGGAGGGAGGGGGGTGTTTAATATTTTCTTTTTGATGCATTGAGCACCAATTCCATTCAGGCATTGCTCTAAACTCGGGATTAAAAGGTAACTGAGACCTGGCTCCTGCTCTTAAGGAGTGTCAGAATCCAGGGGAACAGCCCGGAAGGTGAAGCCAGGGCAGGCCTCTGTGCAAGTTTAAGACTCGTGTGCATTCTCCCCGAGGCCAGGGTCAGTGGAGGTGTGTGCCACCCAGAGCTGCTCTGGAGTAAATCCAGGCAAAATAAGGTGACTGACAGGAGGTCCACAAGTCACAGCCACCACCTCCTTGCTTCTCTAGACCCTTCATCATCATCCCAGCAGACCCTTGTCCCAGACGGCAGCGGTATGGGACCTCTCCTACATCAACCAGGGGCAGCAGAAAGTCGCCTTGACTTTAAATGTGGTTTTTATTTAATTAAATCTAAGATGCTGTGGAGCATTTGAAGTACCTTTCTGATGTGCCTCTAAGGAGGAAAAAATGCCACCAATTACCATTGTAGGAGGCCATCGATTGATGACACATTCTGGTTCAGACAGGTTAAAACGTGGGGAAAATGTGCATCTTAGAACTGATGAAACATGCTAATTCTTGGATTGAAGCCTTGAAAATTCTTGGATTAAACCAACTAAAGTTAACTGGAAGTATGGCAGTAATAATGATTCTTGAGTATAGTAATATAAAATTCACAGTGCAATCAATTTATATTTTTTGAGATAACTGATTAGAAACAGTATGACAAAGCCATTCTCTGATGGCCAGTCTACTATGCTGACCGCTGAATTCTTCAGATCCCATTTATGGAGTATTACGCTAATGTGTGGCTGTCATTCTACCCGTCTCCAGAACCTCCGTCTAAAGGTTGTGTCCCGGGACCCCTTCTCCCCAGTCTTTCTCTATTATTCACTCTTACTACCTCTTCTGCTCATCACTGGCCTACTCACCTATGCCGACATTTCACTACTTTCACCTCTAGGCCCAGCTTATCCTTCGAACTCCAAAACTAGCCCTCCAGCTGCCTCCCTGACTTCCCCATAGACTCCAGTGACATCCATACTCTGTACTTTCATAGATGAACCCTTGGTGCTTCTTTTGCTTCAGGCTCTGTTGTAAATGAACACCCAGTGTGTACATGAGTTCTAAGTCACTTCAGTCCGGCTCTTTGCGATCCCATGGACTGCAGCCTGCCGCACTCCTCTGTCCATGGGATTCTGCAGGCAAGAATACTGGAGTGGGTTGCCATGCCCTCCTCCAGGGGATCTTCCCGACCCAGGGGTCAAACTCGCATCTCTACCTGTCCTGCACTGGCAGGCGGGTTCTTCAGCGCTGGCGCCACCTGGGAAGCCCCAACACCCCAGCACTCAGGCCAAAAGCTTCACTTCCAAGTCATCTTGGTGCCATTCAGCATCAGCAGTGCTGCCCGTCAGCACATCCGCAGACCGTGTGACCCAAGGCCAGTGTGTCCTGGCCCCCGCTGAGCCCCTGGCCTGCTCCCGCCTTTCTTCCCACGGCAGCCTCGCCAGTTCTCCAGTCGTCAAGCACGCTTGGCCCTCAGGGTCTCAGCGCCTCTGCCCCTTCTGTCTGGAATTCTTTCCCAGCTTCTGGATGACTCACGCTCTGCCCCAGTGGTCTCCTCTGAGGACTTCTGATAGCCTTCACTCCGCAGTGTTTATCGCCAGGGGACTTACGTTCATTGACTCACTTGGTATGAGTTCTAAGTCACTTCAGTCCGGCTCTTTGCGATCCCATGGACTGCAGCCTGCCGCACTCCTCTGTCCATGGGATTCTGCAGGCAAGAATACTGGAGTGGGTTGCCATGCCCTCCTCCAGGGGATCTTCCCGACCCAGGGGTCAAACTCGCATCTCTACCTGTCCTGCACTGGCAGGCGGGTTCTTCAGCGCTGGCGCCACCTGGGAAGCCCCAACACCCCAGCACTCAGGCCAAAAGCTTCACTTCCAAGTCATCTTGGTGCCATTCAGCATCAGCAGTGCTGCCCGTCAGCACATCCGCAGACCGTGTGACCCAAGGCCAGTGTGTCCTGGCCCCCGCTGAGCCCCTGGCCTGCTCCCGCCTTTCTTCCCACGGCAGCCTCGCCAGTTCTCCAGTCGTCAAGCACGCTTGGCCCTCAGGGTCTCAGCGCCTCTGCCCCTTCTGTCTGGAATTCTTTCCCAGCTTCTGGATGACTCACGCTCTGCCCCAGTGGTCTCCTCTGAGGACTTCTGATAGCCTTCACTCCGCAGTGTTTATCGCCAGGGGACTTACGTTCATTGACTCACTTGGTTTCCTAGCATCCTCATCATGGTGTTTTGTCTTACCCTCTGGAATAAAAGTGCAAGGAGGGCAGACACTTGTCTTGATTTTCCTCAGTCTTGTATCACCAGTGCCCAGAAAGCCAGGCCAAATGGACAGCACCCCAGGACTATATTTCAAACGAATGAGTAATGAGTGAAGTTATATGATAGGGTTCTTTGTGTGGTTCATCAATCCATTAATTTATAGTTATTAAACAGTTAATCAGTGGTAATCTAGATCCTTTTAAGCAAGGCATATCCCGTTTCTAAAACACAGTGTTGAAGATGGTAGCAAATAGTGATCAAGGTCACTGAGGGATTGAATAATAACATTAACTGAGAAAAACTGCAGCCTTGTTGATTTCGGTCATTACTTCTCGTCTCTTCTCTTTTCAGTTTGTGATCACTTGCTCCGGAAAGGAGAAAGCTGGGAGATACCAAAAGCATAATCCCTTAATATGGTCTCTGAACGACTGCCGGCTTTACGACTTCACTCTTTCTACTGTTCTTTCTATCAGTGGGCCGGCTCACCTCTGTCTGGTTTACTAAAATTACAAGCAAGGGAGGAACTAGGCTGGCCAGTCAGTCATCCTTGGAATATTGAAAAGGTTAAGTCCATATATAATCCACTCAAGTTACTGATATGTGAAGCATTAGAATGTTGAACAGCCTGCTTACAGCGGAACGGTAACAGAAACAGGAAGCACCAGGACGCTGTGTGGTCTTGAAAATGCTGCTGCAGGCTGGCGGGCTGCTGGGGTGTGTGGTCTGAGCTCCTCTAGCCGGTGTGTGCTCAGTCTTGTCCGACTCCCTGTGACCCCACGGACTGCAGCCCGCCAGGCTCCTCTGTCCATGGGATTCTCCAGACAAGAATACGGGAGTGAACCGGTTGCCATTTGCTTCTCCAGGGATCTTCCCGACCCAGGGATAAAACCTGCGTCTCCTGTGTCTTCTGCACTGGTAGGCAGGTTGTTTACCACTGAGCCACCTGGGAAACCCCTGAGCTGCTCTCATTTCAGTGCAAAGAATTGTAGCCTCTGCTCCCTGGGAAGGGATGCTATTGGGAGGCATTTTTCTTTTAGACTGGTAGTGTCAACCTCATTACTATACTTAAAAAGGAAGTGTGCTGTTGCTCATTTTTTAGAGATTTATTGAAAGTCAGCCCGGTTGTCTTGGTTTATTATGTTTCTGAGAGCAAAACACAAGCCCTTACATGACAGCTTCCCCTTCTGCTACACCCAGGCACAGCGTAAGACACTGATTTGTAATAAGACATCAATATTTGACCTTTGTCCCCTTCCGGCACACAGCTCCTAAAGCCCTAGGGGGTTCCCAAACGGTAAGAGCTTTGAGAGCACCCTTTCTTATAGGATTTGATCTTTAGTCCAACGTTCCTGAAATAGTTCCAGGGGATAAAGGTGGAGGAGTGTCCTTTGATATTCAAAACAAGCCTTTTCAACCACACCTGATTTATGTTAATGAGATTATTTTTGGAAAGCCCCTAGAGAACCTCTGTAAGGATGCTGGTTGCCAGGGAAACCAGCCAGGGGATCATGTGATTCAGTTCAGTTCAGTTGCTCAGTCGCGTCCTACTCTTTGCAGCCTCATGAACTGCAGCATGCCAGGCCTCCGTGTTTATCACCCTCTCCCAGAGTTCACTCAGACTCACGTCCATCGAGTCCGTGATGCCATCCAGCCATCTCATCCTCTGTCATCCTCTTCTCCTCCTGCCCCCAATCCCTCCCAGCATCAGAGTCTTTTCCAATGAGTCAACTCTTCTCATGAGGTGGCCAAAGTACTGGAGTTTCAGCTTTAGCATCATTCCTTCCAAAGAAATCCCAGGGCTGATCTCCTTCAGAATGGACTGGCTGTGATTAGATGGTCAGAATTTTCAGTCAGGGATGATGGAGGGATTCCAGGTTGTGTAACCCACCAAAGGCCAATAATTTAAGCAACTGTGCCTCCATAAAGAAGCCTCCATGAAAATCCTCAAGTATGGAGTTCTGAGAGCTTCTAGGCTGATGAGCGTGTGGAGGTGCTGGGAAGGCCACTTGCCCAGAAAGGACAGGAAGCTCTGAGCCCCTTTCCTCACCTCGTGAATTTCTTCCATACGCCTGCTCCTGAATGTATAACCTACTTAGTAAACTGTGTTCCTGAGCTTTGCAAGCTGAATGAGTAACCCCAAGGAGGAAGTCCTGGGAACTTCCAATTTATAACCAGTTGGTCAGAAACACAGGTGACAACCTGGACTTCACTATTGACACCTGAGGTTCGGGGGTGGGGGGGCAGGGTTGATCTGTGGGACTAAACCCTGAATCTGTGGAGGGTTTGAAATTGAATTGCGGGACACAGAGTTGGTGGCGTCAGAGGACTGGAGAGCTGCTGCTTGTAGGAGAAGCAGCCACGCATCTGGGGTCAGAAACGGAGGGTGGAGAGCGGCAGTGCAGCAGGGAGGACGCAGCCGTTCCTCCACGCACAGAGCCGCCCTAGTCTGCCTCATTGCACTCAGTTAGGTTTCTGTGTCCTCAGAAACCAAAATTCCGAGATACCTTAGGAGGGAAAAAAGCCCTGTTCAGAGCTGAATCGTGCCCCCTCAAACACCTGCAAACTTGACCTTACTTGTAAACAGAGTCTTTGCAGATGTAGTCAGATGAAGATGAGGTCATCCTGGAGGAGGGTAGGCCCAAATCCATCCAGACTGACGTCCTTGGAAGAGGAGACACAGACACAGAGAGGAGAGAACCCCTGAAGATGGAGCAGAGACCAGAGCGACGCAGCTACCAGCCCAGGACTGCTGGCGACCTCCAGGAGCTCGGAGAGGGCATGGAGCAGGCTTCTCTGACTCTGCAGAAGGAAAGGGCCCTGCCCACCCCTGGCTCTGGGGTTTCTGTCCTCTGGAACTGAGAGAGAATGGGTTTCTTTTATTGTCAGCCCTCCAGTTTGCGGTTCTCTTGTTAGAAGAACCACAAGAAACTAACCTTCTCCCTTCATTTTCTATCCCCTCCCTCAGCTCTGCTTTGAGAACTGGCTTGACCAGATTATTATGCTGGAAGTCCAAGTCCCCAAAACTGAGAGAAATAAGACGTCCGCGGCAATGCAAAAGCATAAAGGGGTTTATTGCTAGCTCGAGCTAGGGCTCCCCCGGCACCGGCGCAGCGGCTGTAGGAAGGGAGCCCCGAGGCTGCACTGCTTTTACAGGGAATTTAATCAGGTGAAAGGGTACAAGAGGGGGTCTTCAAGCAGGAGGACAACTGATTGGCCACTTTAGGGGGTGTTTAAGTTGACAGTTGGTTACTTCCATCCATAGGATTTGTGTGTAGATTCTTGATTGGCTTTTACTTCCAAAGTAAATCACAAGTTCCTGAATGTAAAGTCAGAAGGTTTAGCCTAGTGACCGATTGGCTCATGTACAGTGGGGCTAGGTTAAGTAATCTGAGGACTGATTGGCTATGGATAGTAGGCTTAGGTTGGGTAACGTCCAAAGTTCTTTTGCCTGGGACCTTGCAGGATGGAATTTCTTTTACAAGATGGAGTAGCTCAGGCCCTTCATCCTAGGATGAGTGGGACCCTGCTAGGGGGTAGTCTCCTGGAATCATGACCCAGGTTTACAAGAATTCAAAACCTAGGCCTGGTGCAACCTGTCGAGCTTGCCATGGCTCCGGTCTGGTTCCCCAACACAGACCAGGACCTGAATATGGGCAAGGTGACCCCCACATGCATAAAAGTTTCATAGTGAAACCCAAGGAATAGTCATTTTTTGAAAGTGGGGCTCCAAGCCCTGCTGGTAATCTGGCTGCAGGAGAGAGGGTAGGGTGCCAACTGGTGTGTGCAGAACAGGTAGGCAAGGAAGCAGACCCATCACTTCGCAAGCAATGAAGAGGGGCCTCTGTGAAGCTGAGAGGGGGTCTTAGTCGCATACACCCGTCCAGGTAAGGAAGGCTGGAGAACACGGGTGAGGTGGCCCACTGATCTGCCAGCAGAGGTCACGGGCACCACCACAGCTTTCTCCGAACCTTCCTGCTTCTGCCTGCTGCGCCCTGGTTATGGAGCCACACACCTGTCAGTGATTTAACCAATCCCTGTTGCTCATGTTCTGTGTGCCAAGCAGGTGTAAGAAGAACAGGTATTTTCCTTACATCATGGGCCTCTACAGAAGAAACCGTCACAGCTCTCATTACCAAGGGCCCTCCTGCTAGACTCTTAAAAATTGAAGAGAGAAAATTTGCTAAGAGTTGTCAGAGCCTGAGTATGTAAGCAGACAAGAATTCCTGAGGCTTCATCTATTCACACATGGCATGTCCCCGTGGTTTACCTGTCTTCAGTCTTTATCAACCTTATAGCATGCCCTGATATAGAAACACACAGTGACTAACTTATGGTATCTCTGGATCATTTTTTCTAGTACTCAATAACTTTGTTCACTATTGTTCATATTTTTAGTAAGTGAGCAATTTTGCAGTATATTTAAAAGCATGTCAGAGCTTTTCTTTCTCTCTTTTTTAAATCTTCAGGTTAGATTTATACCAAGTTTCATGGAACTCTGATTTTTTTTAATGAAACTGAAATTGTCAGTTGTACTGATGCCTCTTTTTATGTAAATGACAAACCTGGTTTCTTTAAAACAAAGGGTCTTATTTCTGGGCTAAAAGTCTTGGTTGAAAGATAGGACGATATTGATGCATTTTAATAAGTATCTGCATATGTAATACCAAAGATTTATTCCCAGCTGAATGAGCAGGACTTATAACTGTGAGATGCATGGAAAACTAAGGCTAATGAATTAGGTCAGAATAAATTAAGAAAATGTAAATCAAATTCAAAAATTTCCATAAGCAATTTGTATTACACTTACTCATACATTCATACAGGAAGCAGTAGGTGTCCGTAACACTTATGAAGAAACCCTAACACCAGTACTTAACAGTATTTGATTCTCTGCACTGGGGTGTAAATAAATTGTCACGGTTTTTCCTTACTCCCACATTCATTTTCTCTAATTATTGATGTAATGCAAAATTTGAGAAATGAAAAAGTTTAAATACATAACAAGAATTATCCATGGATTTAACTAACTATTGTATTCCTATGTCATTACTTCTCTTTTTGTTAACTAAAGTAAAATTTAAAGCATGCGACTTTAAATCAGTCATTGATTTAGCCAACATATATGGTGCTGGAGAAGACCCTTGAGAGTCCCTTGGACTGCAAGGAGATCAAACCAGTCAATCCTAAAGGAAATAAACCCTAAATATTCATTAGAAGGAATGATGTTGAAGCTGAAGCTCCCATACTTGGGCCACCTGATGGGAAGAGCCAACTCATTGCAAAAGACCCTCATGCTGGGAAAGACTGAGGGTAAAAGGAGAAGAGAGTGGCTCACGATGAGATGTTTAGATGATGTCACCGACTCCATGGACATGAACTTGAGCAAAGTCTGGGAGATAGTAAAGGACAGGGAAGCCTAGCGTGCTTTATGATCCTCCATGGGATCATAAAGACTTGGACACAACTTAGCAACTGAACAACAGCCACTTGCCTGGGACCAGACAAGCTATGAGGGATCCCAGGATTAAGAAGTTCAGCCCATGAGCACAAGGAGCTCTTAGGCGCTGCCCTTAGGAAACCATCTAATGACGGTGGAGAGTTCAGATAGGAAAAAAAAAATCAGCTCAAGTAGGGAGTGGTGGAAACCTCGCAGGCAGGGCTCCTGTGGGAGAGAAAAGGGAAGAGGGGATGAGATGACTGTGCAGAGCTTGTGGGACGTGCAGACACAGCCCTGTCCTGCCAGGGGACAGCTGGGAAGCCGAGGGCAGAGTGCACAGCAACCAGCAGTTGTATTTTGTATGGCTAACTTTTCCTGATGTTTTTCTCTATGGCAGGTTGAGTAGGGCTTGGAAAAGCTCAGACCAGAAGCCTCTAGGGGCCCCTTGAGGACTAGGAGCTGCCATTTCTCTGTGGCCAGACATTCTTTACTGATACTGATCCCAAGGAAACAGACATTTCAGCACACACGACAGACGCTGGCCAACGGGGCTCAATCATTGTCTTCTCTCCCTCCCCGTAAAATGCAGCACGGAGTAAATTCTGCTTGCTCTCCACCTAGCCTGCTCTTTCATAGACGTTGTGAGCCCTCAGATGACATGAGTGGGTCACTGCCCCGTGGCTGGCTCAATCCACAGGTTGGGGAAGCGGGGCTAGTGGTATAAACAGTGCCAGTTGTTGCACCTGAGCCTCTCCCAGCAAGATCCTTGGGCCATTTCCAAGTGTATCTGGTGGGATGGGAAAGAGTGTTCTAACTCCTTCAAGGCCGGAATGATGGACCCATGCTAGCATGCCAAGCACTCTTGTATTATTCAGAACAATGAGGGGAGTGTTTTATTCTTCTTTAAGAAAATCCCCAAATCCCAAAGCACAGAAAAATATAAAGGAAATTTCTGGAAAAGTCAGACTTTTTCAAAGGAAGACTGCCAACTTCACATGCAGTCTTTCTTTGTCACAATGTCACATTGATCTCCTCAATCCCTTATTAAATTCAATAACGATAGACCCCATCTGTGGTTCCTGGAAAAGAAAAAAAAAAGTTCTATGGGAGTGTTGGAAGACTCAAAGACCCTATGGAGGGTCTCAAAAGAGGCATCATTGCTTGTCCCCCACTTCACAGATGAAAAGACAGATGAAAAGAGGTCACAGGTCTGCTGTTTGATCCCAGCTGGGCAGCTTACTAGCCCTACAGGGATCAAACCCAAACAGTTGGAGCATCTCTGCTCCATAGGCTGCCCCTGCCTCTGCCCCCTGAGGTGGACCCTCGAGGCAAGAAATTGAATCTGCTGCAAATGGGCAAAAGTGGGCAAAAGCTGGGCCTGAGAAAGGAGATAGGGTACCTTTACCATGCAGAACCGATGGAGATGCTGCCGGGGGGCTGGCAAAAGGGTGAAGGCGAGGCTGAAGCAGCCTCTTCATTTCACTGTTTCGCGTGATGGATGTTTATGTAAGACTTAATTTGAAGGAAAGGTTCTCCCGCAAGTTCTGCTCTTGCTGCTGTTGTGGAGTTTATACACTGGTGCTTGTGTGCTCAGTCGTGTCTGAGTCTTTGTGACCCATGGACGGTAGCCCACCAGGCTCCTCTGCCCATGGGATTCTCCAGGCAAGAACACTGGAGTGGGTTGCCATTCCCTTCTCCAGAGGATCTTCTCAGCCCAGGGATTGAACCCAGGTTCCCTGCTTGGCAGGCAGATTCTTTACCCCTGCACCCCCTGGGAAGTAGTTAAACATCACTGTCGTAGGTCAAATGTCCACTTTGATCTAAAGTACTAACGAGACCAAATGCCAAAAGACCATTTGCTGTAGAAGGGACAGAGCTGGTAACCTAGCAGAGGCTGAGAGAGGAGTTCTAGATGAGTTTCTGTGTCCAGCCAAAATGTTGATGCTAGCATGAAGACTCAGTAAGGAATATCAAGGCGATCAGATTTGTAAAGGTGGAGGGTGTCAGATATCTCATGCTTCCACATGGAAATAAACATCTAGATACCAAGCAGTGAGCAGTCAAGACAACATGAGAGAATCAATGGGGAAACCTTTCCTTTTGAAAAATTATGTCTGTATACATCTGTTTGCGACTGTGCCGGCCTCTTGCTGTGAGGGCCTCCTTCTAGTTGCGGTGAGCAGGGGCTTCTCTTACCAGGGTTTCTCGTTGCGGTGGCGTCTCTGGGCTCAGAGCATGGGGTCTAGGGCACGTGGGCCTCAGCACTTGCAGCTCTCAGGCGCTGGAGCACAGACTCCTAGTTGATTTCTGCAGCATGTGGGATCTTTCTAGACCAGGGATTGAACCTGCGTCTCCTGCATTGATAGGCAGATTCTTAATCACTGAGCCACCAAGGAAGCCCGGGAAGCCTTTCCTTTTGAAGATCTACATATGCAGAGCTCGTGTGGTAGACACATTCGATGCCTCCTTGCATGTCAGCCTCGAGTACCTGGTCTGTCCACCCAGAGACCCTTTTCAGCCTTTTCATCAGCAAAGACAAGAGCTCACTTAGAAACATGACGTAGTAAAGGTTTCTTTGAATGTGTTCTCATTGTTTTAGAAAATACATCAGAATGTTTCATAGTGATTTAACTGAACCCTTTTTTTTTTTTAGAGGCTGAAGCAGCCTCTTCATTTCACTGTTTCGCGTGATGGATGTTTATGTAAGACTTAATTTGAAGGAAAGGTTCTCCCGCAAGTTCTGCTCTTGCTGCTGTTGTGGAGTTTATACACTGGTGCTTGTGTGCTCAGTCGTGTCTGAGTCTTTGTGACCCATGGACGGTAGCCCACCAGGCTCCTCTGCCCATGGGATTCTCCAGGCAAGAACACTGGAGTGGGTTGCCATTCCCTTCTCCAGAGGATCTTCTCAGCCCAGGGATTGAACCCAGGTTCCCTGCTTGGCAGGCAGATTCTTTACCCCTGCACCCCCTGGGAAGTAGTTAAACATCACTGTCGTAGGTCAAATGTCCACTTTGATCTAAAGTACTAACGAGACCAAATGCCAAAAGACCATTTGCTGTAGAAGGGACAGAGCTGGTAACCTAGCAGAGGCTGAGAGAGGAGTTCTAGATGAGTTTCTGTGTCCAGCCAAAATGTTGATGCTAGCATGAAGACTCAGTAAGGAATATCAAGGCGATCAGATTTGTAAAGGTGGAGGGTGTCAGATATCTCATGCTTCCACATGGAAATAAACATCTAGATACCAAGCAGTGAGCAGTCAAGACAACATGAGAGAATCAATGGGGAAACCTTTCCTTTTGAAAAATTATGTCTGTATACATCTGTTTGCGACTGTGCCGGCCTCTTGCTGTGAGGGCCTCCTTCTAGTTGCGGTGAGCAGGGGCTTCTCTTACCAGGGTTTCTCGTTGCGGTGGCGTCTCTGGGCTCAGAGCATGGGGTCTAGGGCACGTGGGCCTCAGCACTTGCAGCTCTCAGGCGCTGGAGCACAGACTCCTAGTTGATTTCTGCAGCATGTGGGATCTTTCTAGACCAGGGATTGAACCTGCGTCTCCTGCATTGATAGGCAGATTCTTAATCACTGAGCCACCAAGGAAGCCCGGGAAGCCTTTCCTTTTGAAGATCTACATATGCAGAGCTCGTGTGGTAGACACATTCGATGCCTCCTTGCATGTCAGCCTCGAGTACCTGGTCTGTCCACCCAGAGACCCTTTTCAGCCTTTTCATCAGCAAAGACAAGAGCTCACTTAGAAACATGACGTAGTAAAGGTTTCTTTGAATGTGTTCTCATTGTTTTAGAAAATACATCAGAATGTTTCATAGTGATTTAACTGAACCCTTTTTTTTTTTTTCTAGTTTATGGATTTTAAAGTCTTTTTTTTTTCAATTATAATAAGCTGAAAGAAATTTTCTTTAACCATTTTACTGAAAGTCTTTTTTAAATTAACTGACTTGCTCTAAAACCCAGAAAATTGCCTGTGTTTGGAAAAGATCTGTCTGCCAATTTATAGACAGCCCAGTTTGTAGATTTTGATGCATGAACGTTGTCCCGAGTGCCTTTGTTTTGACCAGTCACAATGTGATTTTCTACTCCAGGCTTTTTTGTTTTTTCCCATCTAGCTTTGGTGCTAGGCTGTATCTTGAAGGATACTAGCTCTTAGAAGTGGTCGTAACTATAAATAAAGCCACAATTTCTTGAATAGCCTCACTGTACTCAGGCAATAGCCTGGCCATTTAGAAAGCCTGAAAGAAGCCACTTTACTCTCTGTTGACAACTGAAACAAATCGAACATTCTTCACTTAAATGCTGCTTCTACACTGCTTTCCTTTAACTGTCAGATCCTCCATTTCTTTTGCTCCAATTGTCTCTACCTGAGAAGCTTAAACCGTGGCAAGGAGCCATATCTCTTCCCTTTCTCTGCAAAGACCACATCTGTTGGAGCTGCTCGTGGCTCCGCCCCTGCTGGGCTCCTGCAGTTGCTTTAAGCTGCCTGTTCAGCGGGTGACAGACCCAGGCCGAGCCAGCCACCCTCCAGCTCCTGAGTGCCATTCCCCCGAGAAGCCTCTTTTCCAGGGGCTGACTTACAGTGGCAGGGGCAGAATTTGTAAGCTGTTTTGAGGGATGTTTGAGGGTAATGATGGGGTGAACATTGGGAAGAGACTCCTGTAGATGAAAAGTGTTGGCATAACTGCTGTAAACACCACTTTTATTTGATTGTTAAATTTATTGGGGGGGGATTAGTTTCCCCTAATAAAAGACGCTTGCTCCTTGGAAGGAAAGCTATGACAAACCCAGACAGCATATTAAAAAGCAGAGACAACACTTTGCTGACAAAGGTCCGTATAGTCAAAGTTTTTCCAGTAATCATATACAGATGTGAGAGTTGGAGCATAAAGAAGGCTGAATGCCGAAGAATTGAGGCTTTAGAACTGTGATGCTGGAGAAAGACAGCTAGGAGATCAAACCAGTCAATCCTAAAGGATATCAACCCTGAATATTCATGGGAAGGACTGATATTGAAGCTGAAGCTGCAATACTTTAACCGCCTGATGGAAAGAGCCAACTCACTGGAAAAGACCCTGATGCTGGGAAAGACCGAAGGCAAAAGGAGAAGAGGGTGGCAGAAGATGAGATGGTTGATGGCATCACCAGCTCAACGGACATGAGTCTGAGCAAAGTGCGGGAGATAGTGAAGGACAGGGAAGCCCGACGTGCTAAGTCAGTGTGGTCACAAAGAGTCAGACACGACTGAGGGACTGAACAGCAGCGAAGATGAGTGCCCGGGCCTGACGGATTTTTCGGAGCCAGTTTTCCCCATCCCCAGGCCTGCTCTGTGCTGTTGTTAACCATCCTCTTCTGAGCTGCTTCTCTTCTCCACGACCTGCCCTCTCCTCGCAGAGCCAGCCACTGGGCACTGCAGTCTCCTAGAAGGAAGGAGACAGAGAAGAACAGAGAAAGCCCAACTTTAACTGCAGCTGAATACACGGGAAAAGTGTTACTTAAAATCATAAATAATGAGTCATTTGCATTTTCATGGAAATTATTACTTTTTAAAGACATTAACCCAACTTGAAGATAAGAGCTGATATTTCTGACTCATCTGGAGACAAAACTTGTGTGGCTCAAACATTCTGATGGCAGAACCTTTCGTGCACCCGTATGATGCTATTTATACCCTAACTTTATCCCACTACATATGGATATTCATGTATATCAGTGCAAATACATTCATGAATTAGACCCTGCTATGGGTGGTACATAATATATGATATATACATTGTCTGTGTTCCTAAAATTTGAAAAATTCCAAAACCCTGGATTTCAAATAAGAAATTAAAAGCTCCAGTACTTTGGCTACCTGTGGTGAAGAGCTGACTCATTGGAAAAGACCCTGATGCTGGGAAAGATTGAAGGCAGGAGGAGAGGGGAACGACAGAGGATGAGATGGCGGGATGGCATCACCAACTCAGTGGACATGAGTTTGCACAAACTCTGTGAGTTGGTGATGGACAGGGAACCTGGTGTGCTGCAGTCCATGGGGTCACAAAGAGTCGGACACGACTTAGCTACTGAGCCACAACGACAATGAAGCTGCATGATCGTCGTCCCATCATAGAAGCGCTCAGTGGTTAGGGACTTAGCCAAAGTCCACATCTCGGGGTGGAGCTGGGGTTCAGCTCCCAGAGTGCAGGGTGGCCACCCCCCACCCGCCCACCACTGTGGGTTCCTGTCCGCCACCAGCCAGCCCACCCCCTGTTGTTTTAAGACAAACAAAACCACCACCCATCACTTCTCCACAAGCAACAAAGCCCACCTCTATTTCAGTCACTGCGGAAGCTACTAGCATGAATTAGAATTGGCAAACGGATGCACGTACTAGTTAATGGATGAAGTAGCAATCTGCCTGTCTCTTATACACATCTAAAGACAGATGAAAAGAGGTCACAGGTCTGCTGTTTGATCCCAGCTGGGCAGCTTACTAGCCCTACAGGGATCAAACCCAAACAGTTGGAGCATCTCTGCTCCATAGGCTGCCCCTGCCTCTGCCCCCTGAGGTGGACCCTCGAGGCAAGAAATTGAATCTGCTGCAAATGGGCAAGAGTGGGCAAAAGCTGGGCCTGAGAAAGGAGATAGGGTACCTTTACCATGCAGAACCGATGGAGATGCTGCCGGGGGGCTGGCAAAAGGGTGAAGGCGAGGCTGAAGCAACGTTTGCATTTTTTAAAGCTTTCTATTCCAGCTCTTTTGGCTTACTGAAGGGCTTTTTGGCCAACATTTTCCACTTCCCTCTGCGCAGCTCTTTCATTAAGCTTTCACATGGAAATGCAGTGCTTCTGGTTTTTAAAAACCTATTTGTTTGTACCACCTAAGTATGCTCAATACTTAAACGCATCTCCCAGACACTGTTCTAGATGCTGAAGATACGGCATAAACAATGCAATGTCTCTGCCCTCATAGCACTTACACTTTGGTAGTAAAAATGGACAATAAATTAATGAAAAAGTAAATATACAGTAAGTGAGGTGGCAAGTGCTGTGAGACAAGCTGAAGCAGATATGGAGGCTGGGCTGTACAGCATTGGAGAGAGGCATTCCTGTATTACATAGAGTCATCACAGAAGGTGTGTCTGAGATGAGATTTGAGCAGAGATCCAGAGGGGCAAGCTGCCGTGGGGGAGGGGATTTCCAGGCCGAGTGAACAGCAAGTGCCAATGCCCTGAGGTAGCACCAAGCTCTCTGAGTGCTTTGAACAAACAGCAGTGAGTTCATGTGGCCGGAGTAGAATCTGTGAGAAATCTGAGAGTGGGCAACCACAGGTGCAGACATGAGGTTCACAGGAGCTTATTGGACCTTATGAGACTCTTGGCTTGTACTTTAAATGGGGTGAGAAGGAACTCAGGGTTCTAAACAAGGAAGTTACATAGGCCTTAAGAGATGACTGTGTTGAGAACCGTCCATGGATGGAATTCATATGACCACACAAATCAGCTGTTCTAATCCACATCAAAGGCGGCAGTGGTTCCACCGAGGCAGCGGTGGAGGGGCCGAGGAAGTTTCTGGATACGGTGAGATACCTGCAGTGAGATGAAGAAGAGTCACAGATGGCACCAGAGAAGCTGACATGAGGAACTGGAAGGCCGGAAGGTCGGTCAGTGAGACAGGGAGGCTGTGAGGAGGACCAGGTTAGGGTAAAAAGAAAAAATCTATAGTTTGAGATTCAACTTTTAAGCCAAAATGAGAAGCAAACAGGTGGATATTCTGAGATCTCTGAATGAAGTCAAGCATTGCCATGAGCAGCAAGCAGCAGTGGGTGCAGGTGTGAAGGATAGATGAGATCCAGAAGGGAGTGAGCCCAGAGCAAAGACAGGGGCTGAGGCCTGAGCCTGGAGCGCCAGCCGTCTAGGCCTGGGGGGTGAGGGAGAGTCAGCCAAAGTCAAGGGTTGGGCTGGAGAGAGACAGCAGGCCAGAGAAAGTGTGGCCCCTGACCACCTACGATGTATGTTTTCCTCTTTCCCCAGCCAAACCCTCTTTTGGAAACATCCCATACCTGTCTGGATGTCCAGTCCACCACTTTTTCCTTGCAGATCCTCAGCCTTTTGTCTTTCACCTTCACAGAAATTCCTTTTAGTTTTAGTGAGCCACATTTTTCCTTTGAACCTTTCCTGCCCCATTTTTCCTTTGAACCTTTCCTTTTTTTCTTAGAAGTACCCTCTCCTTTCACGTTCCATGAAGACTGGAATAACCCCCAGCCCTCAGGAGTCCTGAGCTGTCGCGGGAGCCTCTGATTCCCTGTCTCACTCTCGTCCTGCACTAAGATGATCTGGTTCATCCCAAGGTGGCAGCCGTGGCCGCCCCTGGGCCAGACGCTGGTGCAGTTCTGTGATTCCCCTGCGTGAGAGCTCGGCCACAGTGACCCCTGAAATCAAGCAAACTAGCTTGTTGGCACATGGTAATGCCCTCTGTCCACTATCCTGCTAGTGAAATAAGCTGGGACTGTGGCTGCGGCGGCAGCAGCATCACTTTTTGAGACCTTGCTATGCCCCACTCGCATCCACTGTCTGATGTAACTGTTGGAAGCGCTCGAACCCAGCATCGTTATTACTGGCAACCTCCCTACCCAGGCGACACAGTGGCAAAGAACCCACCTGGCAGTACAGGAGACACAGGCTCATCCCGGGTCAGGAAGATCCCCGGAGAAGGAAATGGCAGCCCATTCCAGTCTCCTTGCCTGGAGAATCCCATGGACAGAGGACCTTACCACCCAAGTAAATGTGCCTACTAAGCAGTGCCTGAATCATTGCAGTGCTTGAACCGTCGCTTCTTTCCCGCAGAGGAACAGAGGCTCAGAACCTGCCAAGGCCACACAACCAGTGGTGACAGAGCTGGGATCCAGTCTCGGGCCTCAAAGACCCCATCTTTCAGACCTTGACCTACGTGGCCTCACCTCCCCTGCTCTGGCGCAGGCGTCTTCCTAGTCACTCTAGTGACACCACCCTCCCTCCTCCCCCCCGGGACCTTCCCCAACAAGAGTCCTCCGCTGCCCATCCTTCACACCCAACTAAGTGTCTGTCCATACTTGACCTTGTTTAGCAAGCTCCACAGGGAACTGGCCTTCCAGAAGGAACAGACAGCACCGTGATTCCCTCATGGCAGCTTAGACAGACTGAACATGTCACTCGCTGCCTGGGTTACCCTTCCCCTCCCGTGACTGCTGATCCCTCCATTCTCCAGGTTTTCAATTGTCAGACGAATCTACACTGCGGTTTCAGCTACACCAAGTTCTATATTCTCCGCAAGCTACATAAATGTTGATTCTGCTTAAAGCATTCTGCTTTATGTGGCTGTGAGTAAATGGCACTTATTATTCAAGGGATAAGTGAAATGAAAGTGAAAGTGTTAGTTGCTCAGTCATGTCTGACTCTTTGTGATCCCATGGACTGTAGCCCGCCAGGCTCCTCTGTCTATGGGATTCTCCAGGCAAGAATACTGGAGTGAGTAGACACTCCTTTCTGCAGGGGACCTTCCAGACCAGGACTGAACCTGGGTCTCCTGCATTGCAGGCAGATTCTTTACCATCTGAGCCACCAGGGAAGCCCTATTCAAGGTGACTGAGGCGTAACTGTGCCCTCACTGATATAGCATATAACACTCAGAGCATCTATGCTGTGTCGCATGTGTCAAAAAGAATTATGTAATTCCATTCCCATCATAGAGGTCCAAGTCTCCTTCTCTGAGGAATCTTACACTTTTTTCTTTTTGAGCCTTGTACAATGTAGGCGACACTAAAGATACATGACATGTGTCCATTGAATTCAACAAACATGCAGAGACATAGACTCCAGGGCAGCTTCTGCACCAGGCCAGCCCTGGGGTTCCAGGGACTCAGCCTTGGATGCCCTTTAGTCCTCAGTCATCTGTTCTTCCATGTCCCCTGAAACATGCCTGGAATCTTCTAGACCAAGGAATTCATGGATAGAGGAGGAATTGTCACACATAGATTTTTAACAGTACGTAGACAACACAAGAGATTAAGATAGGGACCACTTTAAAAACAGCTCCACGCTCTTGACATTTGCATGATTTATTTGATCATAAAATAGAATTTTATGACTGTCTTAGATCACATCACCTTCCCGGTGAGTTTTTCTTTAACGTCTGCTTCTTAATGATGAGATATTTGTGAAGTTTGAAGAACTACACACAAACTTGTTATTAAACAGGTCCCCAAGTTCCATCTCTGGTAATTTTATGTACCCATAAAGACAGCCAGTGATTTGTAGCAGTTTGTACCCAAACTAATTAAAACTATGACCTTTTTCCAAATCCTGATGCAGAGGCATTTCTGAATTTCCTGAAAGCACACTTTCCAGCTGTTATTGTTCTTGGAGACATGTTTCCTCTGGTTGACTTTTCAGTGATTTCTAGCCTAAAATGATGAACTTGGCTGCTGGGTTGTAAGTCACTTGACTCAGGGGTGATAATTGTGGTTGAAAGAACAGCAAAGGGACACCATTTTCTCTTCATTGAAAGGTGATGCTATCTTATGTAGTAATTTATCAGCTTTCCAATTAATGGAACATGGCACGTGAATAATGCAATTATTCTTTTGATTAAAGTCATCTCAAAAAGAAATTGCATTTCTGAAAAAAATTACAGTTTGGTGTACACACTTCCTTTTGCTGATAGAGTTTATCATTCAGGATAAATGAAAATGAGAAACCTCTGGATTGTGGCCAAAATTTTTGTGATACCCTTTTAAAATGTGAATATTTTCAACCAGTGAATGTATTTCTAATTAATGCTTCATGCTGGATGGAAAACCAATTTATTTTCAATGGCTAAGCAAGTTGTGTCAAGAAACAGTAAGAAGAGTACATACTCCCAAACCCTCAAACTGGCAGCTTGTTAGGAATTCAGAATGTCAAAAGTATTGGAATGGAGTTCTACCTCCTCAGAAAACACAGCAGTTGTTTGAGGGGTTTGCAAAACATAAGCTGCTGGGGCAGAAAGGCCAGCCTGTGTCCATGTGATGCTGCTGGTGGAGAGACGCCCTCAGGCAGGGCTCTGCAGGGTCTTCTAAAGATGCTTGGTGGTGTTCCAGGAGCAATGGAAGCCACTAGGGAATTTTAAAGAGGTATCTTAATCCTGTTTACCTTTTTAAAAGTAAATATTATGTCTGCTATGTGGAACCATGTCCACCCCGAGGTCAACTAGAAAGAAGTCTATCCCAGAAACCTCTGTGAGAAGTGGTGGCATGGGGTTCTAGAGCTTGGTAGCCACAAGGACAAACTGACCAGTCAATCTGTGGGGGAAGGACAGAGCTAGGAGGTGAGATGGTGTTCAGGGGTGGGGATTTAGCATTTGGATAAATCAGGATGACCTTGACTGAAGATTAGGCAGAATGAAAATATGGAGAACCATCATGAACGCAACTTTGGACTGAATTTGCAATATCCAGACTGTGCCCAGTACAAGCGTGCCGTGGGCTTCCTTGTATATGGGTGGTGATTTGCATGGGCTTGCTCAGTAGTTACGTCATACCTAATTCTTTGTGACCCTGTGGACTGTAGCCCACCAGGCTCTTTGCCCATTGGATTCTCCAGGCAAGAATACTGAGGTGGGTTGCCATTTCCTCCTCCAGGGGCTCTTTCCGACTCAGGGATTAAACCTGCATCTCCTACATTGGCAGGCAGATTCTTAACCACTGAGCCACTTGGTTAGTAACAAATATTTATTTAGAACCTTTCTAAATACCATTCTAGGTCAGAAGAGCAAACTTTAGGAGCCCTGACTTTCAGTTAACTTACATTCACATTTGCTTCTTTAATTTGATCCTAAAACAGGATTTTAGAATTATCTTAAAATACTACATCACCTTCCTGATGAGTCTGAGAGAGGAGAAATAGATACACAATAGACACATGAACAAATAAGATAATTTGAGATGCCAGTGAGCATTTGGAGGAGCTCAATTAGGGTACTTTGGCTGAGGGTAACCAAGGACCTCCTTGGTGGCTCAGAGGGTAAAGTGTCTGCCCACAATACAAGAGACCCGGGTTCGATCCCTGGGTCAGGAAGTACCCCCTGGAGAAGGAAATGGCAACCCACTCCAATACTCTTGCCTGGAAAATCCCATGGACAGAGAAGCCTGGTAGGCTATAATCCATGGGGTCGCAAAGAGTCGGACACGACTGAGAGACTTCACTTTCACAACCAAGGAGCAGGGGATGGCAAGCTGCTTGACCAGGTTCAGGAGAGGCCTCAGTGGCCATGGCTGGGATCTGGAGTTCAGATGACTGATCACACCTGGACATACAGCTTTGTAGCCATCGTGATGAAATCTTAATTCCAGGACTGGCCGGGTTCATCACCGGAGCGGACACTTCCTGATTTTGGAGGAGGGAGGAAAATCAAAGCCAGAGCAACAGAGGTATAATCAGCAAGGAAAATCAAAGCCAGAGCAACAGAGGTATAATCAGCATTAGTTCAGAAGCCCTCGGGTCTGAAACAGGGGAGGAGAGAACTGTGAGAGCTACAGTCAGGAAGCTGGAAGCGCAGTAGCTGGGAAGTTTCTAGAGGGAAAACAGAGGCGAGGCAGGACGCACGGTGCTGGATTCCTGCGCCTCGCTCCCGCCCCAAGTATTTTGCTCTTTGACACGGTATTTAAACAACAGGTCTTGTTTCCAAATACCTTCTGCCCACAGTTTAATATTTTGAAGTTGGAAAATATTTGAAGTGGAAAAAAAAGCTCCAAATTTATCTGAGTCACCACTGGAGACAGCGGTCTACTTCCACTCCTCTCCTCAGACTAGAAAGCGGCTTCTTCACACCGCTTATTCCAGAGGCCACCAGGCAGGCGCTTCACTGCTTTCTGATTTATACTACGCACAGGAATCCCAGAGTGGGACTAAATATTCATGGGTGCGATTGAGTGAGGGCATGTGTGTGTGTGCACGTGCGCGTGCGTGCTCACACATGTGTGTAGTAAGTCTGAACCGGAAGGCAACCATCAGGTGTGAAAACTCACTTTCCTCTGACAAGCTGCCATTTTCTCTCAGCGCAGACCTAGTCAGTCCAATTCAGTAAACTCAGTTTAATGAACTTTTAGCCACCTCAGGCTTAAAGATTAGTCTCTTTATGATCATATCTAGTTGACTCAAGTGGTGCCACTTTCCTTGCCATCCACAGTTTGAAGCATTTCTCTTGGGCAGGCAGGGGCTCCGCCCCCTCAGGCAGGGCTCCGCCCCCTCAGGCAGGGCTCCGCCCCCTCAGGCAGGGCTCCGCCCCCTCAGGCAGGGTCTCCGCCCTGAGCGGTGCAGGTGCAGATGGAGGGCTGGGCGCGCCAGGGCTCACTCCACTGGGCTGGTGCTCTGAGGTGGTAGGCGGTGTCGGGTCCTGAGTCTGGTGACTTCACCTGTCTGCTCTTGGGGAGTAAAGCGCCTCCTGTTGGTCATCCTGAGCAGCTCGCGTGATGGTCTCGGCCTGCCCGACTCACAGCTCCTGTCGTCTGGGTTTCCAGCCAAGCACAGCCTCTTCTGACCGGGCCCCTGCCAGGTTGTGGTAGGATGACCCACAGCCTTCTCGGGCTCTCTCTCTGGGCCCTGGACACCCCCAGGCCCCAGCCGGGCCGGCCTTTGCTGTGCAACCCCCCTGGGCTCGCTGACCCTTTGCCTTCTCCACAGTTCCACGTGGAATACACACTCATCTAAATGAGCGGGGCATTTTCCTAATTTTGCATCAGAAGAAGCAATTTGTCTAAGTCCTACCCTGAGGTATCTGAAAATGTGCCTGCTAGGAATTCTCTAAGAAGCTACCTCCTGTCCGAGTGTCCTGTCGGAGAGGAAACAGGTGGCACTGGCCTTTCCTCCCTGGTTCTGTGTCCAATTCCGCCGGCGGGGAGGGACATCTCTTCCATGTGATCTAGACACTTCCCCTAATTGCCCTGCCCCCTCCAGGAAGTGCTGTCTGCCCTCCTTTTCCCTGAAGCAGTGATATCAGAAGGGCTTCAGGGGCCCAGGATTTCCTTTTTATCAGAATTCGCGGGTGCTTAGTGTTCAGTCGTGTCCAGCTCTTGTGACTCCATGCACGGTAGCCCGCCAGGCTCGTCCATGGGGTTCTCCAGGCAAGAATACTGGAGTGGGTTGCCATTTCTTCCTCCAGGGGATCTTCCCAGGGATCGAACCTGCGTACACTAACAGTGTAAACTGGTAGATCCACAGGTTTCCGGATGGAACCTGCCCAAGTGCAAAGGCAAAAGAGTGCAGTCGAGTTTAGTGACTTTACATTTTTTGCTTTTGTTTTCTTTCTCCTGTTTGTTTTAACTGCATTTTATTCAATTACCTAAGTAACGTCTGAAGCAGATAACAGGTATTGAATGGGTCCAGTTTTGTGTCAGGCACTATGGCCTCAGTGTGTCCCTTTGGCACTTTTTATAACACTGATGACAGAGGACTTACTATAAATGTCAGTCAGCCATGATCGCTGCACATCGCTCTATCTCAGAAACCTGGACTGTAGTTCAGATGTAACGATAAAACTAGAAAAAGACTGAAGCAACATAAACCCCCAGATCTGGATCCAAGATGCCATGATTTTCTTATGTTAATATCGTAGTGTGTTCTATTTGATAGACTTTCATTAGTGATTGATAATTCAGTGATGATATCATGTCCCTTTTACCCAGAAGGGCATTCTGAGATAGCATTCCAAGTACCTTCAGGGGCCGACTTTGGTCACCGTCTCTTGCCTCGAATTTTCTTCTGACATTGATACATTAGTCCTATCTGTCACCAGCCTGACTTTCTGCGATATAAATGATCCTGTCCTTAGATATACACGTATAACAAAAGCAGCATTTCCTGGCAAATGCAACACCGCCTCTGTTTCACGCTCTAAGTGATTGAGATGCTTTGGGGTAGATGTCTGCATAAATTAAAACACTGCTCTCTGAAACCCTACCAGTCAGTCAGATTGATGGTGCCACAAGAACAAGTTGACTCAGGATAGGATAATAAAATGAGGGATGGAAACGATTTGTAAATTGGTCGAAAAAAAAGTTGCCAAGTGTCACGAATTCTGTGCTTAAAGAAGCATCAAAATGTGCAAACGTGTGATGATGTATGTCTTCGTGTAAACCCAGATGACAATGGTATGGGTTTTATTAAACCTGTATTGCATGATGGAGAGACAGATTACCTTCGGCTTCTGTCTGTGGGTCAAAGCTCAGGGCTCTTGGTAAATGTGTATGATTTATAGAAGAAACAGTACTTGGAGACAACTACAATCTCTTTTGAGAAGAAGCTTTTTGCAGTGTTTAATTTAGGAATGAACTTTAAAAGGGGGCATGGACTTAGGGAGTACTGAGAGGTTTTAATTACTGACAAGCTGCCCAGTATCATGGTTGTCCTCTGAGCAAGGCTTACTAACTGTCGGTCCTTCCAGGGCATTTTCATCCTTCTCACAGCCATGGACGGAAAAAGGTCACTGGGTGAACGTGTATCAGATGAACCCTGACAATGTCAAAGTGGAAATGCTTGAGTGGCTGGAGAGTGGTACTTCTCAAAGGAGATTCTGCCTAAGAGTCATTTCACAGTCTTGGCAAATGCAGGTCTCTGGGAACCAACTCAGGCAACTTACTCAGTAGGAACTCCCTAGTTACCAACCACCCAGGTCACTCCGCCACACTTGGAGAAATCATTTCAGAGAGTTAGAGACATCCTGGCGCCTGGTACCCCCTGAGACCAGGAGGAGCTCAGGTGATTAGTTGGGATAGAGACAGAGACATCCCCAGAGGATCAAGTACCTTTGATTTCCTGGTGTTGACCTCATTAATTAGAAGCTAATTAGTACCTTCCAAACACAGACATTAAGTATCTACTTATAGCAATAAATGTTAGATGTGTAGGTCTTGATTAAACCTAAACCCCTTTTCATAAAAGATAAGCATTAGATTTTCCTGTGATAAAGCAGTCTTGTTTGTCTTAAATGTAATCTATTGGGTATAGCGCTGGTACATAGGAAAATATAACAAGAATACAGATTACAAAGGTCGTGAAGGAGATTTTAATATAATGAGGATACTGTGCAATGAGTTCAGGATGTGAAACACAAAAGGTAGCAAACCCTTGAAAACGGTCCAGAGTTAGCACTGGAAAAGCTGTCTGAGGATGATCTGAGAACTCAGGGAGGCAGGGTGCATACGCCCCTTGGTTGTGCATTTAGTGAACATTCTCCAACGCAGATGGTCTGAATTCAAGGCCAGATACCGTAATAGGGCCAGTTCATGCATGGCCGCTAACAGAAAATGGACTTCACAAATTACCAGGCCTATGAGGTGTAAGAGAGACACCAAAATGCCATACTGGCCATATGATAAAACGAAGTGTGAATGCTTAAAGAGCCCACGTAAAATGACTTGAACATTCACAAGATAAATCTCCCTCCCTCTCTTTGTTTCTCTCTGTTTCTGCAGATGACACATAAAATTTCATGGCATGAACTTGCTTGTTACATACGTTGATATGGGGATAGAGGAGGGATAGATGCATTAATAAAGCATGCTGGGCCCTTCAGGGGCTAAGTAAATAAACTCACCTTAAGTTATAAATGTCTGGAAGGTTATTCATTATCATAAAAAATTAAGAACTATATTTTTAGTCTTTCATCAGATCCATTTAAATCTCTCTCTCCTTGGACAAAATCCTAAAGCATAGTTAGTGAAAACTCAACCATCTCACAGGTTAGTGGCTGAAATGAGAAATACATTGTGCTCAAGGACCCTGTGGGTCAGGAATCCAAGCAGCGGACAGGGAACAGCTAGTCCCAGTTCCATGTCATCTGGTCCTTATCTGGAAAGACGTGAAGGCGGGGGGCTGGCATGGTCTGGAGGCATCTTCCTGGTGGGTCTGACTGGGGGCTGGAACACCAGTAGTGGCCCCTCTGTGTCCCTGGGCTTCCTCACAGCACGATGGCTGAGTTCCCAGATGGAGCCTCTCAAGGGAGCCTTTCACGGGAACGAGGTGGGTGTGCGTGGTATGTTCATGACCTTAGCCTTGGAAGCCCTGTTGCATCGCTGCCCTGTATCTGTTGGTCACGTCCAGCACAGAGGTTCCTGCCTGGGTTCAAAGAGAGAAGACATATGCCCCACCATTCAGGTGGAGGGTCAGCGTGACTTCCTAGATGAGCATTGGACATGAGAAGCGCTGTAGCAGCCATCTTTGGGAAAATCTCTTCTGGTGTGATATAATCCTTCCGAACAATATTCAGAGTTCAATAGAAGTTCATAGAAATGCATACCAAATGCTTATCAGCCACAGGGCAAAATGAAACATGTACTGCTTTTATTTTATGTACACGCATGTCGCAAACAGTTCAGTCGCTCAGTCGTGTCTGACTCTTTGCGACCCCATGAACCACAGCATGCCAGGCCTCCCTGTCCATCACCAGCTCCCAGAGTTCACCCAAACTCATTTCCATCAATTGGTGATGCTATCCAGCCGTCTCATCCTCTGTCGTCCCCTTCTCCTCCTACCCCCAATCCCTCCCAGCATCAGGGTCTTTTCCAATAAGTCAGCTCTTCGCATCAGGTGGCCAAAGTATTGGAGTTTCGGCTTCAACATCAGTCCTTCCAATGAACACTCAGGACTTATCTCCTTTAGGAGTGACTGGTTGGATCTCCTGGCAGTCCAGGGGACTCTCAAGAGTCTTCTCCAACACCACAGTTCAAAAGCATTAATTGTTCGGCGCTCAGCTTTCTTTATAGTCCAACTCTCACACCCATACGTGACCCCTGGAAAGACCATAGCCTTGACTAGATGGACTGTCACAAACAGAAAGGCAGCCAATCACTCAACCTTTTCTTTAGGCCAAAGGCACTTACTTTTTCAAGCGCTGTTTGTCGCATCAGGACAGTAATGAGTCAAGTGCCATTGATGGAGGCACCCGGGTCGAGCACAGGGACAGCAAGCACATTATGAATGTCCTCTCCTAGGGGACCAGGAATAAAGTCAGGATCAGTCTACGCAAACTTGAGTCAGATGGCTTCCAAACCTTCCCGTCTAATTTTGAGAAGAATTATCTTAGTATATTTCTACCATTTTCCCAGGTTGGAACTGGTTTGGGGTAATTTGACCAACTGTGTTATGCTTTGTGCTATTACCTTATAGTAATTAAACGCATAGGTATGAGTTAAGTTGCTTACAAACTCCCAGCTACTACATTTTTTAAAATCCCTGAAGAAAGTCATATACACAGTTAAGCTTACACAGAAAGAGTAAAATTTAGTTTCTAAACTGATTGCTTCTTTCCGGGGAGGCAAGGCTCTTGATAGTTATGTGTATTTTTGAGTTCTCAGGTGGTTCTGTGGCTGTACTTTTGGCTCTAGGACACGCTGACAGACTACCAAAGGTGTTCTAGACTGAGCTGGAATGCTGGAGTTTAGTAGAGTCTTTGATCTGCTGCAGACACCTGAACCTCCGCTTGAAATGCAAATAATGGTTTTTCATGCGGTGAATTTTAAAGGCGAACAGAAGCCATCTCAGTCCAGAGAATGAACTATACATACAGTTAAAACAGAAGGCTGAGGGAGGGGTGATTTGTCGTGGCTACCCTTCATAGTGCGGGCAGCCCTGCTTCTTTAGGTGGCGATACACGCTGATAATGACGACCCACAGCCCTGACCCTGTGGACAGTGGCAGGAGCGTCTACAGGCTATTCTTTGCCGTGGAAGCATGAGTGTAAGTGTGTGTTCTCTCCCGTAGTGCATCATTAACCGCTGCTGGACACAGACCCTTGCCCTGTGCATCGATCGTTTGTATACTGAGATAATGGGCAGAAGTGATGCATATTCATCAATTCCTTCCTGACAGATCAAAACCCTGTCCACATCCTGCTGAGCTGCTTGACTGTGGGGCCTTTGTTACCATTTCACAACCTGAAAATGCATATTGGGCCCACCAGCAGTCTGTGTGAGTTTAAAAATAATAATAAGCCAAAACCACAATTACCTGTGACCGCTGTCCTTGAAGCAGGACCACGTGGGGATCTCAGGGTATGATCTCGCCTTGTCTTCACCTGATAACCCCTCGCGTGGTGGAGGACCAGAATGCTTCAGAATTCAGTATTTCTACCCATCCTGAAATCCTGAGCATCATATGGGTAATAGAAGTCAATGTAAACAACAAATAGAAAAAAAAAAATGAGTTCAGGATGTGAAACACAAAAGGTAGCAAACCCTTGAAAACGGTCCAGAGTTAGCACTGGAAAGAGCTGTCTGAGGATGATCTGAGAACTCAGGGAGGCAGGGTGCATACGCCCCTTGGTTGTGCATTTAGTGAACATTCTCCAACGCAGATGGTCTGAATTCAAGGCCAGATACCGTAATAGGGCCAGTTCATGCATGGCCGCTAACAGACAATGGACTTCACAAATTACCAGGCCTATGAGGTGTAAGAGAGACACCAAAATGCCATACTGGCCATATGATAAAACGAAGTGTGAATGCTTAAAGAGCCCACGTAAAATGACTTGAACATTCACAAGATAAATCTCCCTCCCTCTCTTTGTTTCTCTCTGTTTCTGCAGATGACACATAAAATTTCATGGCATGAACTTGCTTGTTACATACGTTGATATGGGGATAGAGGAGGGATAGATGCATTAATAAAGCATGCTGGGCCCTTCAGGGGCTAAGTAAATAAACTCACCTTAAGTTATAAATGTCTGGAAGGTTATTCATTATCATAAAAAATTAAGAACTATATTTTTAGTCTTTCATCAGATCCATTTAAATCTCTCTCTCCTTGGACAAAATCCTAAAGCATAGTTAGTGAAAACTCAACCATCTCACAGGTTAGTGGCTGAAATGAGAAATACATTGTGCTCAAGGGCCCTGTGGGTCAGGAATCCAAGCAGCGGACAGGGAACAGCTAGTCCCAGTTCCATGTCATCTGGTCCTTATCTGGAAAGACGTGAAGGCGGGGGGCTGGCATGGTCTGGAGGCATCTTCCTGGTGGGTCTGACTGGGGGCTGGAACACCAGTAGTGGCCCCTCTGTGTCCCTGGGCTTCCTCACAGCACGATGGCTGAGTTCCCAGATGGAGCCTCTCAAGGGAGCCTTTCACGGGAACGAGGTGGGTGTGCGTGGTATGTTCATGACCTTAGCCTTGGAAGCCCTGTTGCATCGCTGCCCTGTATCTGTTGGTCACGTCCAGCACAGAGGTTCCTGCCTGGGTTCAAAGAGAGAAGACATATGCCCCACCATTCAGGTGGAGGGTCAGCGTGACTTCCTGAGATGAGCACTGGACATGAGAA
Organism: Madoqua kirkii; assembly: GCA_006408675.1. Lineage (NCBI taxonomy): Eukaryota > Metazoa > Chordata > Mammalia > Artiodactyla > Bovidae > Madoqua > Madoqua kirkii. The sequence continues at coordinate 73,966 of SJYC01004022.1, read as the reverse complement.
GCGCTGTAGCAGCCATCTTTGGGAAAATCTCTTCTGGTGTGATATAATCCTTCCGAACAATATTCAGAGTTCAATAGAAGTTCATAGAAATGCATACCAAATGCTTATCAGCCACAGGGCAAAATGAAACATGTACTGCTTTTATTTTATGTACACGCATGTCGCAAACAGTTCAGTCGCTCAGTCGTGTCTGACTCTTTGCGACCCCATGAACCACAGCATGCCAGGCCTCCCTGTCCATCACCAGCTCCCAGAGTTCACCCAAACTCATTTCCATCAATTGGTGATGCTATCCAGCCGTCTCATCCTCTGTCGTCCCCTTCTCCTCCTACCCCCAATCCCTCCCAGCATCAGGGTCTTTTCCAATAAGTCAGCTCTTCGCATCAGGTGGCCAAAGTATTGGAGTTTCGGCTTCAACATCAGTCCTTCCAATGAACACTCAGGACTTATCTCCTTTAGGAGTGACTGGTTGGATCTCCTGGCAGTCCAGGGGACTCTCAAGAGTCTTCTCCAACACCACAGTTCAAAAGCATTAATTGTTCGGCGCTCAGCTTTCTTTATAGTCCAACTCTCACACCCATACGTGACCCCTGGAAAGACCATAGCCTTGACTAGATGGACTGTCACAAACAGAAAGGCAGCCAATCACTCAACCTTTTCTTTAGGCCAAAGGCACTTACTTTTTCAAGCGCTGTTTGTCGCATCAGGACAGTAATGAGTCAAGTGCCATTGATGGAGGCACCCGGGTCGAGCACAGGGACAGCAAGCACATTATGAATGTCCTCTCCTAGGGGACCAGGAATAAAGTCAGGATCAGTCTACGCAAACTTGAGTCAGATGGCTTCCAAACCTTCCCGTCTAATTTTGAGAAGAATTATCTTAGTATATTTCTACCATTTTCCCAGGTTGGAACTGGTTTGGGGTAATTTGACCAACTGTGTTATGCTTTGTGCTATTACCTTATAGTAATTAACGCATAGGTATGAGTTAAGTTGCTTACAAACTCCCAGCTACTACATTTTTTAAAATCCCTGAAGAAAGTCATATACACAGTTAAGCTTACACAGAAAGAGTAAAATTTAGTTTCTAAACTGATTGCTTCTTTCCGGGGAGGCAAGGCTCTTGATAGTTATGTGTATTTTTGAGTTCTCAGGTGGTTCTGTGGCTGTACTTTTGGCTCTAGGACACGCTGACAGACTACCAAAGGTGTTCTAGACTGAGCTGGAATGCTGGAGTTTAGTAGAGTCTTTGATCTGCTGCAGACACCTGAACCTCCGCTTGAAATGCAAATAATGGTTTTTCATGCGGTGAATTTTAAAGGCGAACAGAAGCCATCTCAGTCCAGAGAATGAACTATACATACAGTTAAAACAGAAGGCTGAGGGAGGGGTGATTTGTCGTGGCTACCCTTCATAGTGCGGGCAGCCCTGCTTCTTTAGGTGGCGATACACGCTGATAATGACGACCCACAGCCCTGACCCTGTGGACAGTGGCAGGAGCGTCTACAGGCTATTCTTTGCCGTGGAAGCATGAGTGTAAGTGTGTGTTCTCTCCCGTAGTGCATCATTAACCGCTGCTGGACACAGACCCTTGCCCTGTGCATCGATCGTTTGTATACTGAGATAATGGGCAGAAGTGATGCATATTCATCAATTCCTTCCTGACAGATCAAAACCCTGTCCACATCCTGCTGAGCTGCTTGACTGTGGGGCCTTTGTTACCATTTCACAACCTGAAAATGCATATTGGGCCCACCAGCAGTCTGTGTGAGTTTAAAAATAATAATAAGCCAAAACCACAATTACCTGTGACCTCTGTCCTTGAAGCAGGACCACGTGGGGATCTCAGGGTATGATCTCGCCTTGTCTTCACCTGATAACCCCTCGCGTGGTGGAGGACCAGAATGCTTCAGAATTCAGTATTTCTACCCATCCTGAAATCCTGAGCATCATATGGGTAATAGAAGTCAATGTAAACAACAAATAGAAAAAAAAAATGGAATGCTTGTTGAATTGATTTTATGCCAGCAAATCACATAACATATTAGTTTCCTAGAAGCATGAAAATATCAAGATCTTTACTGCTCAGTTTAATTATGCTCTTTGCATGCTAACTCTTGCTTCTTAAAAAAAGAAATGCTCCAAAAGGATTAAAATTAAAATATTTTTTTTTCCTAATGCTAAAATCATTTCTGTGGCACGATGTGCTTAACACTGAGGAAAATAAAGAAAACAGAATGCTGTTCCAAGATAGAAAGTTCTAGAACATTAGCAACCGTCCTCATTTAGACGGCTAATATGTTCTTCTCAACGATATTTTGAGAATGCTTGTATCAGCACACCCCAGATTGGAAAACTCTTCCTATTTATATTGACTGAAAATGTTGACAAGGAATATATTCTCTCTCTGGGCTTATCCCTGCTGTAGCCTTAAACACAGGCGGTTTGTGCTGGCACAAGGATTTAATTGACTGAACCGTCATGTTGGCTCGTCTTGTCATCTCTGCTCACTTTGCGCTGTTCTTAAATATTCATTGATTTCACACACGCGGCAACAAATGGCTGATCAAAGCCCTCAGCCCTGACTGACAGCCACTGCTGCCCGGCTGGGAGCAGAAAACTCTGCCTGCTCAAGAGGTGCTGCTAACTGAGCTTGTTCTGATGCTAGACTCTCGGCCTATCTCCGCCCTCTCCTCCTGTTTTGTGTCTTCTGCCTAATGTTTAGAATCTACAGTGGAAAATGATATTGAAAAGACTCAGACTGGAAATCCTTACAGGGAAGGGCATGCGTCCTAGGGAGATTAAGTGAGTCACCCCATGTTACACAGCTCCCCAGCGGCAGGTCTGGGACCCCAGACAGCATCATGACCAACACCCAGCTTCTGCTACACTCCCGTACGCAGCTCGTGTAGTCACGGAGAAGCACACCAATGTGTCGTATGTATCTCGATTGTCACTGGTCTTATCATGCTTCAGAGCAAATACGATTAGCTGTTTTATCAGAGGGAAATCTACATTGATAACCAGACAGCATCATGACCAACACCCAGCTTCTGCTACACTCCCGTACGCAGCTCGTGTAGTCACGGAGAAGCACACCAATGTGTCGTATGTATCTCGATTGTCACTGGTCTTATCATGCTTCAGAGCAAATACGATTAGCTGTTTTATCAGAGGGAAATTCTACATTGATAAAACTGTGGTGTTGGAGAAAACTCTTGAGAGTCCCTTGGACTGCAAGGAGATCCAGCCAGTCCATTCTGAAGGAGATCAGCCCTGGGATTTCTTTGGAAGGAATGATGCTGAAGCTGAAACTCTAGTACTTTGGCCACCTCGTGTGAAGAGTTGGGACTGGGGGCAGGAGGAGAAGGGGACGACCGAGGGTGAGATGGCTGGATGGCATCATGGACTCGATGAATGTGAGTCTGAGTGAACTCCGGGAGATGGTGATGGACAGGGAGGCCTGGCGTGCTGCGATTCATGGGGTCACAAAGAGTAGGACAGGACTGAGCGACTGAACTGAACTGAAATGTACTTACTTTCTTACAGGAGCAAAACAAATTTCGTATAGATTTCAGAAGGGTGCTCGGGATTTCAGAGCAGCAATGGAATCATCAGTATACATTTTACGGGATCAAGCCGTTAGGAGTCTGAAGGTCTCAGAGTCAAGGTTCTCGTCAAGTCTGAGGTTGTGGCATCCAGCGCCCAAAATCTGATTGCGCTCAGCCTCTCAGTCATGTCGGAATCTTTGCGACCCCGTGGGCTGTAGTCTGCAAAGACTTTTCTACCATGGGATTTCCCAGGCAAGGATACTGGAGTGGGTTCCTTCTCCAGGAGGTCTTCCCAGCCCAGAGTTCAAACCCGCATCTCCTGCATTGGCAGGGGGATTCTTTATCCCTGAGCCACCTGGGAAGCCCAAGTTCTGCTTGTGCTGTCGCAGGAAGAGCCATTTGTCAGTTCATCAGTGGCTCAGGAGGCTTTGTAAAGGACCACCCATGTTGATACACGATGATCATTCAAATGGCCACTCTACATCCTTCCCACCAACAGCAGCCTCGCTGAGGTATTGCCGTTCTATAACTGATTTTCCTTCTGAAGCTGTTCTCCATAGACATTGGCATGATTTCATCTGTATATGAAAACTTTGAACAGGGGCAAAGTGTTATTCTTCTGACCTCAAACACCATGCCCATGTAATACAAAGAGATAGACTTTATTGTGATGTCACTAATAAATTAAGGGAAGTTTTAATTGGGCAGCAATGTCATATGCATGTACAGTTAGGAATTAACAACTCTTATAGCATGAAAACTACTTAAGTAGTTCTATGAGAATAAGCTAAAATTAATCAAGCCTCTTTATAGGATTGTACAGGACACACGACTTTAATGAGAATTTCCATTTTATAAAGTTGTAAGTTGAATGTTTTCAAATCATTGCTGTGATGACCACAGTGATCTTTAGGAATTCAGAAATTGAATTTATCCCAGTGAATAAATTAGACCAGTAATTCAAGCTGACTTTGCTGAGCTTGTCCAAACATACCTTGCAAGTAAGTTTCGGATTGTGCTTGACCTGTTAAATGGTATCATCGACATCCAAAAGTATTGCTTAGTATGTCTCCTTAACTACTTGGGAGGGAGGCATATTTGTTGAGGAAATTAGAACCCTGAGATCATTCCCTAAGCTTTATTGGTTGTGCATTCTATACAATTGTAGTGGAAAGTAGACGGAATATGGAATCAGGATTGCCTGGGTTTTAGTCACTGCTCTGCCAAGTGTTAACAGCCTAATGTTGGACAGTCGGCTTCACTTCTTTGAAGTTTGTTTTTTCCTATCACTAAAATGACATGGTACTGAAATCTGCCCTATTCCACTTATTTCATGGGATGGTTATTTATGGCTTTCAAGGAAAGATTCTAGGTTTCACCTATCCTTCTGCTCCCAGGCTGTGTTAGTTGAATTCTCTGAAAGAAGCAGAATTCAACTAAAGTTAGCTTTAAAAAAGAGAGAGAGAGAGAGAATCATCCATGCTCCTGGGTGGGTTAGGAAGTGGTTAGCCTATTGATTCAACTCGATTCAGGTCCTAAAATGATGTCCTCTTGAAGCTATAGATCTTTCCAGCACTCAGCTCTGCCCCCACTGTGTTGACTGTTCTCAGATAAGCTCTTTCCTCATGGTGACAAAGATGACCACAGGGAACTCTTGGTTTATATTCCACTGGCTTAGCCAAAATCACATGTACAGAACAACAGCAACCACAAAGAGATGGAGAGATGTGATTGACTGTGCCCACACTCGGCTTCAGGAGATGGGGCAACCCCACCTGAATCAAACTAAGGACAGGGAGAGTTATGACTGCCCAAAGAGAGGCTGGGCTGGTGAAATTCACATCTACCACCTTCTTCCTATAGGCTAGTCCGATCTGTCATCACTTTCTCCCTATTAATAGTCTTTCAGAAAATACCCTTGCCTAATGTGCAACTATCTTCCCTAGAGAAGTAAAAGGCTTTTAAAATGACGAGCATTCCTTAGTCTGACCTAAAAATAGATCTTCACGCATTGTTAATCTGTGTTCCAATGTCCGAGCCCCCTGTTAAATACACTGCCTCTCTGACTTTGTCTTCAATATCCTAAATTTGAGACACAGAATCTGGCCTCTCCAAACATGTAAAACTCCTGATAAACTGACTCCCAGGCATATCTCATTGCTCACGACAAGGAGTTAGAACCCCGCTAAGAAATGTCGTATATTTTTTTCTCCTTTAGTGCTTTTAAGTAAGGCATCTTGGAAGAAAGATGTTTTTTTTTCTCCCACAAGACCTTACCAATTGTCACGGGAATTAGCCACAAATGTCAATAGCTCTTTATCAGTTCCTTTAGCATTAATGAAATAATCCCCTGAGAGATCTTAGGCAGGCTAAAAACAGTCACCCATCTACCAAGCAAGAAAGTAATAGATATTCAATTAATGCTAATTAAATAAAATAAATGATTTTGAAGAAAGTATGTAATGTATTACAAATAACTTTGTAGATATTATTGTAATTATTAGTGCCAAAAATTGAAGTTTATTTTTTTCCTTCTAGATGTTTGCTTTTTATACATAGCAGAGTACAAAGTGGGTCAGGAGAGGTATCAGTCTAATGAGAGTAAAGGTATATAAAACTCAAGATTCAGATGATTTTTGAGATGAGACTGGTATCCCTCTCTGTCTGAATTCATCATACAAATTTGAGAACTGAATCTTTTCAAGAGATGCTTGTGTGACACCTATAAAACACTCATATAAAGTAGGTTGCAAGATACATATTTTAATATCTATTCACTGGCCTATATTTAATATACATTTAACTTTTGGGGGTAAAGATGTCCACTTAGTCCATTTACAATATTTTGTTTCTCCAAATAGTGAAAGGAAGCACTACTGAATTTGAGTCACCTAAGTTTAATAGCATAAAAAATGTTGTCCTAGCAGTGTATACAAAAGAGATTCACCAAGCTAGTCAACGTCACCTGATTCCTCTGAAATACATCCCAGTGGATGCCCAGGGCCCACTGAAGAGTGGAGGCTGGTGACCGTCCACTTCTTTGCTCCCGTCGGTTTCATCGAGTGTTTCAGCCGTAATCAGTTACGTTTGTTCCAGACCTCTTTTTGCTAGTTGTGCTTAATCCTAGATTTCTTAATTTAATTAAAATAAAAAGAAATTGATGAATGCCAAAAGAGTCGTTTTTATGAAAAGCTAAGTTGAGGCATTTGGAAATATTTAATAAAGCATATGACGACTTCCCTGGTGGCTCAGATGGTAAGGCGTCATTTGTTAGAAAACTATTGTTGCATTATTTGTAGGCAGGATGACTGTAAAATTTATAAGAAAAAAAAAACACCTTAAAATTTAAAGCAATTCTGCTTTTAGTTGCTTTGCTAATCTCATTACATTCTTGTTTTATTTTCAAGAAGTTGAACCTGGAGTGATGACCTGACATTCCGGTATGTGGACCCCTATTTTTAAAAAATTTTTAAAGCTTTGATCCTTTATGAAAAGATTACGATATAAATAATAAAGTTGTGAACCACTTTTCTGATTAACCCACCAAATTTGAATCATAGTCGGGACCTCCTCCTGCTCTCTGTTCTCGCCAGACCTCTGTTGTGACTTTTCCTCCCCAATCTTCCTCTTACTGCCCCAAATGCTTCCACTGCTTTTTGAAGTTCGGCTTCTCTCACCTGACTCCTAATGTTTTCTTCTTTTCTAAAAAGTGAGTGACTAGAAACTTAACTAAGAATCCTTTGATCTTTCTCTTTTATTTCCTGTGTGAAAGATGATTATTGAGTTCTCGTCCACATCAGAAACCCTCTATTATATTCCATAAACATCACAATAATTCTAGACAGAGATCAAATTTTTATTAAAATAAACAAGCACTGCAATCATTTTTCTGTCACTTGCCAAAGAAATGTAATAAGCAAGATGTCCAAATATCTGTTTCTAATTTACGTTTGTATTGCTTCATGTTTAAAGTACACTTTATCATGAGAACTCTAAATCTATTTTTGTAATTTGATGATTTTACATTCCATATTGATTACATTTATGGACAAAACTAATTTCTTGACAGATGAAAATACTAAAACAAAAGGAACAGGCAGCTAAATAACTTCAAGGTAGATTTTCAAATCAACTCGCAAAGCTTTTTTTTATATTAAGTGAGACAGACCCTGCAATTTCTATTCCACTGCATGAGATAATCAAATCCAGAGTATTGGGGGGGATCGTTATTTTATGCCAGCCGGAAGTCTATACACTAAACTTTTTCTTAGGTGATTAGTTCTGCAAACTCAAGGAAAAAGTGTAAACTCTCTATGTGGACTGGAAGCTCATCGCTGCTGGGAAAGTGCTGGGGAGAGGTGTCATCGTGGGCCGAGGTGGGGTTCAGGAGGCAGAGGTGGGCTCGGTCTGTCAGGGCGGCCTGCGCTTCCTCGGAAGGGACATGATTCCCCCAAGGGCCTCCTGGCCAATCTGCTCAACGAGCAAAGGTTTTTGGAAGATCAGACTTATCCCCTTCCCGTAAGTTCATTTATTCCATGTGACACTATTTAAACTGTATTTTCATCCCTTAAAAAAATAATTGCTTTTTACTTTCCCAGTCAACCCTGCTTGTCAAAGAAAACAATATAAGATAGCAAAGATTTCACAGTAAGAAAAGATTTACTGTTCTTGGCAGTTCTCTGAGCTATTACTGAGGGTAATTTGAGATGCTGATTTCTGAAAAGCAATGATGGAGAAGGGGGCAGAGATGCACAGCGAGGGGCTGGCTGGCACTGAAGCCGGCTCAGGCTCTGAGGCTTCACACTGCAGGCTTCCGCTGCACACCAGGAGAAAGGAGGCCCCTGCCATGCAGACACACACACACACACACACCACACAACACATGCTCACACACACAGATACACACAACACACACAGAGACAGAAACACACACACCCCAGACACACACAAACACAGAAACACATGCACACCCCAGACACACAGCACATGCACACACCCCAGATGCACACAACACACACACACACACACACACAACACCACATATACACAGCCCAGATGCACACAACACACACACCACACAACACACACACACACACAACACCACACACATACATACCTAGCCCAGACGCACACAACACACACACCACACAACACAGACACAGACACACAATGCACACAGATACACAACATACACACAGAGATAGAAACACACACACCCCAGATACATAGAAACACACACACACCCCAGACATACAACACACACATCCCCCAGACACATAACACACACACACCCCAGACACACAACACACACAACAACACACACACATATATACAGCCCAGGTGCATACAACACACACAGAAACACACACACACTCCAGACGCACACAACACACACACAAAGAAACACACATACCTCAGACACACAGAAACACACACACACTCCAGACGCACACAACACACACACAGACACAGAAACATACACGCCCCAGGCACACACACAACAATACACACAGAAACACAGAAGACACAGAGACACAGAAACACATGCACACCACACACACACACACAACTCATAGGCACATACCTCAAACACACACAAAACACACAGAGACACACACCTCATTGTCATCTCATTTAGGAAACTAGGTGGGTTTTTTTCATCGTCAAGAATTACTTTTTCAGATGTCAGCACTTGATCCTCTGTCGCTTCCTAAGGTCATTTGCTGGAAGAACAGACATGAAGGAGCTCTAAATTCAGACTATGGGCTTCACCGCCCAATCCTAGACCTTCCAGGAATAGGCTTATGACAAGTCACTCTCTGAGCTTCTGTCTCATTTGTAAAATGGTGATAAATAGAGCCTGTCTAAAAGGAAATGGTTGTTTAAAAAAAAATCAGAAGTAAACATGAAGTCCACAGCTCCTATACAATAGAAAGTCCCCACTGTGGTGGGCACTGCCTGCCTTCTGACTGACAGAAAATACATTAGCCCTATAGGGGGATGGCAAAGCATGAGCAGATATGAAAGAAAAAGGCTGAAGCGCGTAGATAAACCCAAGTCTCCTGCTTCCGCTGGTGAGCTGGAAGCTGCCCCGGCCACACCCGGTGCCACTCACCACGGAATGGCTGGCCTCCCCTCCATCTGCAGAGACCTCCTGGAGAAGAAGGGGCTTTGGAAAACAGTATGCTACTCAGATTTGGGGCTGATTCTCAGAACTTGAGGCTTCACACACCCTTGCATTTTGCTTGACGTTTCTTTTTTTAATTTGGAGAAAGAGAAAGGAGATCTATTTGAGTTTTCATCTCCAGATAAGCTATGGCTCCCTCAGTGGCTCAATGGTGTAGAGCTCCCCTGCACTGCAGGAGATGCAGGTTGAGTCCTTGGGACAGGAAGATCCCCTGGAGAAGGGAATGACGACCCACCCTAGTAACCTCACCCTTGAGATCCCATGGAGAGAGGAGGCTGGAGGGCTGTAGTCCATGGTGTCATGAAAGAGTCAGACACAGCTTAGTGACTACACAGCAACAATGAGTTCTAATACCTTTAAGCATTTTCTTTAGAACTGATACCAGTGCCGGCATGGAGAGGGGACAGTGCAGTGTTGCCCACTAACAGCACACGAAAGACAGCTTGGGACACAGCTGGGAATGAGGCACTTATCTGCTTATACATGACTAGACTTTTTATTTTTTCTGAGTTAAAAGTTGGGGACCTGTAGACATAATCAGTTCAGTTCAGTCACGCAGTCGTGTCTGACTCTTTTCGATCCCGTGAATCGCAGCACGCCAGGCCTCGCTATCCATCACCAACTCCCAAAGTTCACTCAAACTCACGTCCATCAAGTCAGTGATGCCATCCAGCCATCTCATCCTCTGTCGTCCCCTTCTCTTCCTGCCCTCAGTCCCTCCCAGCATAATAGTATGTAGGTATTTTCGTTACTTTTTCTTCACTTCCTTTTTTACCATGAATATGTATATATATATATATATATATATATATAAAAGATCAGTGTTCTTGCATGATTTTGTCCTTGGCAGTTTAATCAGAGAAAATGTACTGCAGCCATTTGACATTTATTTATGGTAATGAATCGACCCAGATGACGTCACCTCCTCTATCACTAGGCCTTAATGGGGACTTGTATCACCTGGTGCATTTAGATGGAAGCACAAGGGCTTGGGCTCAGCGCAGTAAAGGGAACCCCAGAAGCATCTCATACATGAATGAGTAACTCTCTAAAATACTGAAAATTACCAGCTTCCAATTTCAGCCTGATTTAGTGGTTTATGAAAGCATCTCACCTCTTCCAGCAACAGCGGTTTACGTAAAGCTTCACTGCAAGCCGTTTCTGAGGCCATGCTCCATCAGCTCTCAGAGGTGCTTAGGGCTATAGCCACGGTGAATAAATTCAAAGGAGGCGTTTTATGTGATGGCCCCTTCGACAGCTCTTATTATTTTCCTGCACATCTTCACATAAAATCAGTGTCTCCAGGTAAAGCGCTCAGGCAGCTAGTCTCAAGCACCCGCCTTGTTCTTGACGTTGGCCCCATTGCCGCTGTCACTGCGCCCTTCTGCAGGTCGAGTGGGGCTCTGAAACACCTCGCATGGACTCAGAGCTTTCCTACCACGTTCTAACACGCTTCCTTCTTAGTTTAGACTTGGCTCTTCTGCCCTTTAGTGATGCTGTTGTTCATGGGGCACTCCAGGTCGAGGAAAGCAGCTTCTCCAAGGCAGACTTTTAAGTTAGGAAGAACCTTCTGTTGAAGGGATATTTCTGCCTGCCCGTGAGGGACACACTCCACTCTTTTCAGCCCTGTCTGTTCTCCGCAGAAATAGCATTTGCCAACAGCAGCAGCCAGAACACCAAGGCTGTTCTGCTCAAAGAGATCTGGCCCAGTCCATCTCTGAGGGAATGGCCACCTGGCCAGAGGTGGTAAAGGGCAATCCCCCCAGCCCCACTCTCCACCCTCAGCTCCTGTCCCCAGCTTCCTGGCCTACAGATCCAGGTTGGGTGACATAGATGCCCTCAGTGCATAAGCTGTGGTTCGCCTGGACAGAGGGGGCGGGGGAGGCCTGTGTGGGGCTGTCTGTCATCACAGCTGGGTTATAGCAGTATGCTGGGGCTGTCTGTCCAGCGGGCCTGGGCTCCACGCCGGCCAGCACTCTGCACACTCTGGTCTTCTCCCAGGCCCTGTGCCCTGCAGTCCAGGCACAGCACCTACCCAGAGCTCTAGGTGGGTTAGAGATGGACACACACGCTTCTGAGAGAGCTCAGGGAGGAGGAGAACTACCAGGTGATGGATGGTGTGGGAAGGGAGGTGCCAGCCCCAAGGACCGAGCCTTAAGGGGCCTCTGAAGATGAAGAGGCATCTCCATTCACACTTGGCCCTTTGTGAGTGTCGACAGCACATTCGTCCCAGAGGTTATCTCCTGTGTACATTTGACGAAGTCCTCAAAAAAAGGCATCAACACATTCATTTTATTTTTAAATAGAGTTCTTTCTGGACTGTGCAGGGCAATATGTTACTTAGTTTGCGTAATCTTTATCATTAATCATCCATCAATTCAGGCTCCACTTACCTTCCTCTTCCTCCGTTTGACACTTGGGTACTTCCCTCGTGGCTGAGATGGTAAAGAATCTGCCTGCAATGCAGGAGACCCGGATTCAGGCTCTGGGTTGGCAAGATTCCCTGGAGGAGGAAATGGCAACCCACTCCAGTGTTCTTGCCTCGAGAATCCCATGGACAGGGGAGCCTGGCGGGCCTCAGTCCGTGGGTCGCAAAGAGTCGGCAACTAACACTTTCACTTCTCTTTTCGCTGACCCGCTTCTGCCACTGTCCCACCTATGCAGCTGCCAACGTTCCTTCCGTTGGGCCATCCTCCACGAAGAAGAAAAGCAAGAAACAAAGCAAACAGCTTTGCATAAAGCCTGTCATTCTTTAAAATCAAAAGCATTCCTTTACACTCAAAAGACTTTATATGGCAAATTATTGACAAATGCCTCCACGCCCCTGTCTTCATAATAGAGATTGCCTCCCGAGTGAGCTGGGGCCCGGGAAGACACCTGACAACAGAGAGGATTTGGGTTTATTAGAATTTGTTGTAATCAGCTAGCAAAGCGTTTCCACTGCGGGCCATCTGTCAGCACATGTAAATCGCCTCATTTGGTAAGACCAGATGTTCTAACAGTATTCATTTAAACAAGAGTCTACCTGTTCTTTGATTACTGTCAGTTATGGAAAGATGTGATCTTACTGTATTCCAAAATGATTTCTCTTTAGCTTTTACGTTTCCTGGTTGATAGATCTGCGGGCATCATATTTACCCCAGCGTGAGGGGGGAAATCACATCAGGAGTCAGAAACCTGCTTCCTTGTTTCTGTCCCGCCATTAGGGATTTGGATTTTGTAAGCTGTCAGCTACCATTTAGTGTCCCCTACTGAAAATGGGATGGTTTTCCAGGTCTCCTGCAGCTGCTGTGTGATTCTTCCTTCTCGGGCATGGCTTTGGGGAGGGCGCACTGGCCAGCGCATCTGTGTCACTCAGTAGCTGTTCCTGGCCTCAGCTTCATCACTGCTGCCTTGGGGATGATCCCAGACACCGCAGCGCAGCTCTCAGGACAATGCAGCCACTTAGCAGATCCTTAACTCTTCCTTCCTCTTCATCATGAGAGCGTGTTATAAAGGGGCAAGGACTTGCACGGGTTTATCAGTTTCCCATTTCTGAGTTCTCAGTCCCTGGCCGAGGCCCAGAAATATGCAGGATAATCTATGATAAAAAAAATCTAAATTCATTAGACCCAAAATGGATATCCTTCAGATAAATCACAGACCTCTTCTCAGACCCTAAAGCCAGGGAGTGAACCTCAGACTCCCCCCATCTTCATTTCAAATGGCCCCCAGGTCTGCTTGAATCCTCTGTCACTCTTGAGATGAGTTGAATAGACCCAAGGTCAGGAGTGTGTTTCACTGGTGAGGCCGTGGGCACAGACCCCCAATTTCCAGCCTCCTGCCCAGACTCACTAGCTAGGTAACCTGCTTGCCTTTGTTGGAAGGCACTTCCCTCTGCCTCTGTGAGACCAGGTGGTGGGGGTGAGGTGGTGCATATTTGTGTCCCTCTCGTGGGTCATTGGAAGGATTAAATGAGCTATTCTGGGTCTAGCACACCAATGAGAAGTGAGCATAATATCATATCCCCCTGTTGAGAGAGTCACCCAGCCTGAGGAGCCCCTCCATTGCCATGCTCCAGCTCTCCAAAAAGACAGCTGTATTTATATGTATATTTTTGCATTTTTTAAAACTTTTCATTTTATATTGAGGTATAGCCAATTGACAGTGTTGGTACAGTTTCAGGTGAACAGCAAAGGGACTCAGCCATACATATGCACGTGTCTACTCTCCCCCAAACTCCCCCCCCTCCAGGCCACCACATACATTGAGCAGAGTTTCCCACGCTGCACAGTAGGTCCTGTTGGTTACCGATTTTAAATACAGCAGCGCGTGCATGTCCGTTCCGGACTCCCTAACTGTCCCTTCCTGCCGGCAGCCATAAGCTCGTTCTCTAAGTCTGTGAGTCTCCTTCTGTTTTGTAAGTCAGTCCGTCCGTGTCATGTTTTTTTAGAGTCACATGGAAGGGACGTCATGCTGTGTTTCTCCTCCTGTGTCTGAAGAGCCAGGCTTCCCACTCCTTGGAAGCTTGCGGGCGTCCCTCTTTGTCCAGTCGGTCCAAACCCGAGGCCGGCAGCCTGCCCCCAAGGCATTGCTGCGTCACGTGCCTGTTCCTGCGTCACACGCCTGTTCCTGCTTCCCCGGGCAGGCAGTATCTGTGCGCATCTCAACAGCGACCCAGGGACCCAGTGCAGGTGGGGGCCGCCTCTGTGCTTTGCTGACCTTCTCCAGGTGGCTCACCCTCTCCCCCAGCACACACACCATGTTCAGCCCCCAGCTTCTTCCCATTGTCTGACAAGAGAGGTTTTGGACAGAGGGACCTCCCGTCCCCCGGTGGCGTGAGCAGCTGCCCTCCGGCTGCACCTTTGTCCCCTGTTGGAAAAACCAACTGCAGTGAGTTCTGTCGGTGGGACTGGCAGACAGAGACGCGACATTGGGCACTGTGGCTGAATTATGACAGTTTCTGGGAACCGATTAGCCTCCGAAGTGGTGGGAACGCACTCTTCTTTGTGCAAAAGATTCATTTGGAAGCAAAGAGAAGAATGTTCCTGGCTTTGCAATATCTCAGGTCATTTATTCCACCCAGCATACTTATTCTCTGCAGTTTCCTCAGCTCCACAGAGGGACATGGCTTCTACAAAATCCCTATGATATTCTTTTCAACTCTCTCCAGTGTCTGTGTGGGTGTCAATACTGTTAATTTGTTTGATGAACTTCCCCAGACCCCAACGCTATTATGCTGCGAACATGTAAAGTCTATCTGACTTTAAATAGATATCTTAAGGATTCAATGCCACCAATGGGAATGGCATGAATCGAAGTGGGCTCCTGGAACACTGTAGTTTTAGGTACAGCATCCTCAGAAGGAAGATAAAAATACACTATGATAAACTAGAATTGCAAGGATAGATTTGCAGGCTGTTCAACAGAGAAACTTGTTTGGCAATCAGAAAACAAAGAAAACCAACTAAATTAACTCCTCTGGGGGAGTGTGTGTGTGTGTGTGTGTGTATGTGTGTATGCGTGCGCGCGCACGCACATGCATGAGAGAAAGAGAGATTTTGTCCCAAAATGCTTCTCAGACCTGGACTAAAATATTCCAGTTTTAATTTTTATTATACCAGATAAATGCATTATTGTTTGGACAGCCAAGCCTGGCATAGAATTTTAATTGAAGAACAATAGATTTTATAAAGGGAGATACTTAATGATCTGCAAAGCTTTAAATGGCTTATTGAATATTTAAAAACAGACACATTTTCCAGAGACGGATTTATTTTGACTTTCATTATTTCAAGGTGACTGAAAACAGAAAAATAAAACTTTTTTTTTTTATATTAAGTGAGGTCTAATGAATCAAGATGTATTTCACCCGAATGCTGTAATGTTAAGTGTGAGGATTAATGGATGAAGTTTTGGCAGTTACTAATTATTTGTACCATTATTACTAAGCAAAGGCAGAGTTCCATTGCCAGAAAAATTCATGGATCTTGTATCTTTATTCTCTTATTTCTCTCATGTTCACTTATTTTCATAATGGAAATCATCACTGGTCTTATTGATAAGAAAGGAATCTGGCAACATCCTCAGAGAAAACTTGGTCCTCCCAGGGAGACTTCAGAAGGGAAAGCCTGGCGTGCCCTGCAGGAGGCCTGCTCCTGGGTGGGGTCCTGGGTGGGGTCTGACACGCAGGAATGTACTCAGCCCTCAGAGGATCTCACCAAGCCACACAAGGAGCTTGGCACGGATCGTGCCTTGCAGGTGATGCATGGCATCAGCAGCTTTCCCACATGTTAGAACCCACTGGGGAGCTTTAAAGAAACAAGGCTGCCCTGGCCCCACCCAGAGGTTCTAAGCCAGTTGTTGCGAAGGCCTTGGTATCTGTATTGTTTGCTAGAGCTGCCATACCAAGTGCCACAGCTGCTGCACCGTGTGCTGGGCTCAATCGTGCCCGACCCTTTGCGACCCCGTGCCCTGTAGCCCTCCAGGCCCCTCTGTCCGCGAGATTTTCCAGGCAAGAATACTGGAGTGGGTTGCCATTTCCTTCTCAAGGGGTCTTCCTGACCTGGGGATCAAACCCACATCTCTTATGTCTCCGTCATTGGCAAGCAGATTCTACCAGTGCACCACCTAGCAACTAGGGGCTTAAACAAACAATAGGCAGGTCTTTTCTCACAGTTCTGGAGGCTAGACCTCTAGGATCGAGGTGTTGGCAGGGGCGTCCTTTCTGAGGCCTCTCTCCTGGGCTTAGAGATGACAGTTTTCTTTCTTTATCTTCACCGTGTCTTCCCTCTGTGTGCATCTGTGTCGTAATCTTTTCTTATAAGGACCCCAGTCATACTGGTTTAGGGACCACTCTAATGACCTCATTTTACCTTAAGCATCCCTGAGGTCTTGGGTGTTAGGACTTCAACATCTGAATTTGCAGGAATGCAATCCAGCTCTTAACAGCATTCATGTTTGTTAAAAGTTCCCCATGTGTCTTCAAAGTGCAGCCAGTGCTGAGAACCTGGCACACACATAGCCGTCCCCGAGAGGCAGTGTTGCCTGGTGGGTGAGGACACGGCTCTGCTGGGAGCCTAGCTGACTAGGTCCAAGTTCTGTCTCTGCTCCTTTCTTGCTGTGCAGCCTGGGCGAGAGGCTTCACCTCTGTGTGCCTCCACTGCCTGTGTGCCTCCATCAGATTACCGAGTACGCGCCACACACAGTGGTCGTCATGAACCAAACTGGTGTGGGGAGGTGGCCACCCTGCTGCGACTTCACTCTGTAGTTTGACCCCCGTCTCTCCTGTCAGCTCCGTGTATAAAGCAGAGGCAAGCAGACAATTCAGAGCATGCAGGCAAGAACCAAAAAACGTGAATAAACAAGCAAAAAACAGATGCGTACGCTGTCTGTATTCCACCCTGTATTCTTATAAGATCCTCTTCCACTTCATCATTCTCCCAGCAGAATCACCCCCGGTGTCTAAACTGCAGGGGACTGGAGGTCAAGGCTCAGGAGCCCCCCCTAAAATGCAGGAAGTGGGAGCAGGGCCAGGGCTGGGCCCATGTTCCTGGATATTGACAGATCATGGACCACTCATCACTCGGGGTTCTCTACTGGGACTTTCGGAACACCTCTACCTGGACCCTGACCGTGGTGTGCTCTCTGTCACACTCTGTAGATGGAGAAACTGAGGCTTGGGAAAGTTACATCATCAGAGGACACACAGCCAGCAACAAAGCAGAGCCAGAATTCAAATCCAGGTCCACGTGTGTCCAAAATCCATCTTTTTCCCAGTTGGAGCAACTAGGCCTTGGAGAGAGAGACAGGCAATTTGTGGAACCAAAGATGACTCTTACAATTATTCCAACAGTTAAATCTGTCGACTTAAGAAAGTAGTCACAACCTAGAAGTTGAGAGTTATGTTTTATTGGTGGGAATATTTAGGACTTCATGCCCAGGAGACAGCATCTCAAGTAACCCTGAGAAAACTGTTCCGAGGATTGGGAGGAGGTGGGGCTCTGGGGGAGGAGTTAGTTTAGACAGAAGCTTGCCATGAGGGGCAGGTAGTCTGAACATCAAAAGATTATTGTTAATGAAGGAAAACCAGAAACCTCAAGTTAAGAAATTTAGCACTTTTCTATATATGGGAAATTACATGACATGCCATGAAATTAAATGACTCTTACTCCTTGGAAGAAAAGTATGACCAACCTAGACAGCATATTAAAAAGCAGAGACATTACTTTGCCAACAAAAGGCCATCTAGTCAAAGCTACAGTTTTTCTGGTAGTCATGTATGGATGTGAGAGTTGGACCATAAAGAAAGCTGAGCGCCCAAGAATTGATGCTTTTGAACTGTGGTGTTAGAGAAGACTTTTGAGAGTCCCTTGGACTGCAAGGAGATCCAACCAGTCCATCCTAAAGGAGATCAGTCCTGAGTGTTCATTGGAAGGACTGATGTTGAAGCTGAAATTCCAGTACTTTGGCCACCTGATGCGAAGAACTGACTCATTGGAAAAGACCCTGACGCTGGGAGGGATTGCAGGCAGGAAGAGAAGGGGATGACAGAGGATGAGATGGTTGACTGGCATCACTGACTCAATGGACATGAGTTTGAGGAGTTGACGATGGACAGGGATACCTGGCGTGCTGCAGTCCATGGGGTCGCAAAGAGTCAGACATGACTGAGCAACTGAACTGATGTATGGGAAGATGCAAGAGTCAGAGTTACTGAAATCGCTCCTTTCATGTTCGTCTCGGCTGTCTGTGTCCAGCGCTCACCATGGGGCTGTGACTGATGGCTGCCGGATAAGCTGGACTTGATATTCCTGGATACCCTCCAGGCTCAGAAATTCACATTTGGAGGGCTAAAATCATGCAGACGGCTGTGACATCCTTATTTATTGATGTTCCAAGGAATATTCCGTTTCATAGATTCTTCAAGTGTGTACTCCCCTTACCATGACCTCTGATGTCCCCTGCTAAGGGTTCCTTGACAGGACTGCCCCCCACCCATGCCCAGGAGAGGAGTATGGGAGGGAGGCCCTGCCTCCCGGCTTCCTTCTCCATCAGCACAGCATGAGGCAGTCTGGGGCATGGACGGGCACCTCCCACACCCAAAATCGGCAGGTAACAAGCCAGTAGCTGGGCCCTCCAGGTCCAGGAGTTGGCCAGCTTCCTCCTGAGATCCCTTGGCTGTGGGAAGGACTCAGGGACCTCTGGGAAAATGAAATGACTTCTGTTGTCGCTCAGTCCATGCAAAAGAGTGAGTCCAGAGGCAAAAGATCCTGGACTTCAGAACGAAGTAGTGTATTTTGTTTTTTCCAGAAGAAATAAAACCGAAGGTCATAGAATTTACAGGCCAGCAAAAGTAGCTGGCGTTTTAAAGCAGAGCCATGCTGGGCATATGAGGAGGGCAAGGGGCTTCCCTGGTGGCTCCGATGGTAAAGAATCCGCCTGCAACGCAGGAGACCCGGGTTTGATGCCTGGGTTGGGAAGATCCCCTGGAGAAGGAAATGTCACCCCACTCCAATATTCTTGCCTGGAGAATCCCATGGACAGAGGAGCCTGGCGGGCTACAGTCACGGGGTCACAAGGGTAGAACATGACTGAGGGACTAACACTTTCACTTTATTTTAAAGTCCGTTGAATGGGAGAGTTTAGGTTGCCCAGAGCAACAGATGCCCATGTCTGGCCCGAGTGCCACTTACTTGTCTCTTCTCAAATCCTAGAAGCACTGCCCACACAGTTAAGGAGGGTGCTTTCTACAGCTTTTGTAACCTTAGGCCTCATCTCTGCTAATGAACAAAATGCGCGATGCTCCGACTGTTGTCAAAACTGAAGCGCAAATGTAAAGACCTAGAGAAGCCCTCTCTGCCACGGCCGTCTCAGGAGCCGCTGGCCTCACTGGAGTTTCGCTTCTAATTGGGGGCAGGGGCAGCTCCCTGACATGGGCATGCAGACGTGGTTGGGTTTCTTTTCATGCTCTTTGAATGTGGACATTATCAATTTGAACAGCACATTTTAATGTGCTGCTAGGGGAAATTAGAATTCTAACAAGAGATAGTTAACTCCTTGCATTTTTTTTTATTAGTTTTTCTTCTCAAATACTTTCTGCAGTCCTAAACAGGATAAATTGAGTAAAAACACGTGTCAGGATATGTTTTGATTTCAGCAGCTTTTCATAGACACTGGACTTTGTTCCTTTTTTTAGCTCTTGCAAATTTCCAATGGATGAAAAGCCCTGAAGAATTGTTCTGTGTGTGTGTGTGCATGCGCACGCACAGCTGCACACACATCCTCAACTGTGCACATCTAGCAACCAGCTGAGAGAGACAGAATAGAAATACAGAAAGAGGAGAGTATGCCTCTGACCAATCAGAGCAAAACATTTCAAAACGCATTTTCATGCCCACCCTATTGAATATAAATTCTTCAGTGAATTCCTGGTAACCAAGACTCCCCCCTCATGTTAACATGGACACATTTTATTTTTTAATTCAAATATTCTCATGCCGTGAAAAGTTCCTTTCCTAGATTATTTTATGTTCCACTTGCATTTGGTTCTTTTGGAATGCCGGTAATCACTCGTGTCTCGGATGTGCCGCACTTGGTGAGGTTCGGGAAGCACAGTGTAAAGCTTTTCGTATCTGGTCTTACCCTACCAATCTGGCTGTGAGCTGTTAGGGGGGTCTGGTAGGACTTACCAGCCAGAGCTTTCAGATGTTACGTGCCACGTGGTTCCATGTAAAACCACAAACTGACTTTCCAATTTATTTAACTGGAGGAAAATTGCTTTACAGTACTGTGATGGTTTTTGCCATACATCAGTGTGAATCCGCCATAGATGTGCACCTGACCCCCATCCTCAGCCCCCCTGCCTCCCCGCCCCCTCCCTTCAGATTGTCCCAGAGCAGCAGCCACGCGTGCCCCGCTTCGTGCACGGAACTTGGCGCCGGTCGTCTGTTTCGCGTACGGTAATGTCCATGTTCCAGCGCTGTTCTCTCAGCTCGTCCCACCCTCTCCTTCTCCTGCTGAGGCCCAAAGCCTGGTCCTTAGGTCTGGGTCTCCTTTGCTGCCCTGCACGTAGGACCGTCGGTACCATCTTTCTAGAATCCATATATATGTGTTAACAAACGGTGTATGTCTTTCTCTTTCCGACTTCCTTCTTATAAGAGCAGCACCTGTTGTTTAGAGGACGTTCCACTCGTGGAAGCTCAGCATTTTGAAGGCTTGAAGCCCTAGCTGGGGCTTAGTCCTCAGGGGGCGTTTCCAGTGTTCTCCATGCTGACTCCTGCTCCCTTTGGCAAACTCCCCACCCTCACCTGCCCAGGGGAGTACAGTTGCTTGGCTTTTCCCCTCCCTCTCCTGGCGGTGGC
Organism: Madoqua kirkii; assembly: GCA_006408675.1. Taxonomy (NCBI): domain Eukaryota; kingdom Metazoa; phylum Chordata; class Mammalia; order Artiodactyla; family Bovidae; genus Madoqua; species Madoqua kirkii. Next base: position 52,887 of record SJYC01004022.1, on the reverse strand, counting down.
TGAGGCTGGCAGCCCATTCCTGGGGGACCGGCAGTCACAAAGCCATGTGCCCGGCAAGCAGGGCCCCAGTCTTCCAGGCAGCGCGACCTCATGGCACCCTTGGGGTGCAGAATGCTCCCCGCAGGATTCTCGCTGTCATCTGTGACAGACATTTGGGAGGAAAACGTTTTTTGTGCTTAGATGTTTACACTTGCTGCGTTTCTCCGTTCTCTTCCAAGTGGAGGACTGCCTCCAGCCAGGTGTCCGGTTTGGAAGGGAAACCCTTTGCTAGGAGGGAGCAAGGCGTGGTTTGCGATCCATCACTTCGAGTGCCTGAGGTGGGGCCACGGGCACGGTGGGCAGCGAACACCTTTATTGATGAGGTTCATGAGATGCTCTGGATGCCTGCCGAGAGTGCCCGATGAGTTCCGTGAATTATAAATGGCAGATCGGGTAGAGCCAAGCTCTGTGCATGGGTGCTTTATTCTCGTGAAATGGCAACTTTCAGGTGTGAATACTTTTGAACCTGAAAGATATCAGGACTGTGAACTTCTTGGAAGCACGGGAAGGTTTTTCAGACACTCTCTGCTTTGGGGACCCTGATAGACTTAAGTAAATGGGATTTATTTCATTAATTTTTTCTGAAACTGATGATGATGGTTGGTGATATGAATAATAATGCCGACAACTGTTTGTTTATCAGGAACATACTATACGTATCACATAATGCCCGTTACTTTAAAGCGTCTCGCTCAGGTCTCACTTCAACTCTACAAAGAGGCTAGTAGTCCAGTCTTCAAAAGAGGAAGCTGTTGGCGGGTGGCGGGCCGGCCAGGGGTGGAGTAGGGTGCTGCCAGGCATCCAGACCCTGAGGGCTTCTCTTTCCTTGAGATGTGACCAACCTCCGCAGAAATAGGAGCGCAGTTAAAAAAAAGCCTTTTCAGGATAAACACTCAATCAGATTGGAAATCAAAGAGGCTTTTGTTACTGTGATAACTTGGAGGACTAAACAAAACGAAGGTTCTGTGAGCTCACTGACACAGTCCTACTCTGAGTGTGCCAGAGCTCCAGGAAGTCCTTCAGCTGCAGGCCTGAGAGCTTTCCACAGGCCCTTAAGGGGGAGATGGAAGTGAAGCCAGAGGCAGCCAAAGGGTTTGTCAACCAAGCTTTCGTTAGCCAAGCTCAGGAACGTGAGTCACTAGGTAACCACTCTGGCCCCAAGGCTTTATGACTGCTCGGCTCCTGAATTAACCGACTCTTGAGTGCACAGAGCTGATTTGCAGCATCTTCCTGAAGATCAAACAGGCACTGCCAGGTGGGTGGAGAGGGAGGCGAGGCTAGCCTTGAATGGACTCCTTAGATCCGATCCAGACTCAGGACAGGGGCCATTAAATGGAAGCCAGTGCCGCTCAGGGCCAGGCGGGAGGGGCCGCGCGGGAGGACGGGAAGGTTGGCAAGGCAGCTGGTAGTGGGCTTTGAGTGGCCAGGCACTTCGGCCTTTGTGGGTCAGATAACAGAGCTTTTAAGCAGAGAGATTAACTGCTGGTCTGCTTGAAAAGACGACTGTTGGAAATGTGGGGTGAGAGCTAGGAGAGGCAGACAAGAGGCAAAGGATGACCCGAGCGGCCTCAGCAGGGTCTGGGAGGCCCTCTGAGATTGCTGTGCCTACACTCCGGGTTTCTACACCTCGTCCCTGGTTTTCAGATGGATTCTGCTGACTGGGAACTTTCCCCCACTCGTCTCCTGCACCCAAATAGTCCTGTTCTCATCTTTTGAAATCCGTGTCCTAAAACCCTTCTCTGAATAGATCATGTATGCAGTCAAATATCTCTGGAGGCTCTTGCTGGCTTCCTGATGAAACTCCAAAGTCCATGAGCTTCCAGAACCTTCTTTGCACCTGCCTCTTCCTTTACCTAACACCCCCATTCCAGCGGAGTCCAGGGGCAACACCAGTAACTGACACGTGCTTTCCTCATGTGCCCAGCTCTCTCTCCCTCTCCTTCACTTCTCTGCCTGTCCACCACATCTAAGCCTCTGAAATTTATATGACACCACTTCTTGAAAAATTTTCTCAATGATAAATTATCCATCCTTTAAATCCTTACAAACCCGCATGTGCTGCAAACGATCGCTTCATCCGTTCCAGCATCGCAGTTGTCTGTGTCCTTGTACACTCTCTGTTGGCTTCCGCACATCCGGGACACGCACATCACCCATCTGCATACCCGCAGGGCCTCACGTAGTCCTTGTAGATTGATGTCTGCCCCCTGAGTGAGTGGATACATTAGATGTTTGGTAAACGATCCCACAGTGAGAACTGGACAGTCAGCACCGCCAAGCCTGGAGATGCTGCATCCCCTCTGCGAGGTACCATTTCTCTGATTCTCTGAAAAGCCGGGCTCACAGCTCTCACCTAGTTGGGATTTCATCCATGGACCAGCAAGCGTGCAAGCACTAAATGTTCACACACACCTTCCTGAACAAAATGAGGTGAACAGCCAGACCACTGCAGCTCTTCACTAGACTGATGTCATACAAATGCCACTGGTTCTTAGTCTAGTTTTTCTAGAGAGTAAGAAAGGAAAGCAGTAAATCCATCTGAGAGACATCATATACTTCCTTTGTCCATCGTTGTTCTAATTGACCCAATATGTAGCACCATCCTTTTGGTTGATCTTTTTTTTTAAAAAAAAAAAAGAATTTTTAAATTTCTGAACTATTTAAAAGTCTTTATTGAATTTGTCACAATATTGCTTCTGTCTTACGTTTCAGCTTTTTGGTCATGTAACCCCTTGGACTGTAACACGCCAGGGTCCTCTGTCTTTCATTATCTCCTGGAGTGTGCTCATGTCCACTGATTCGGTCATGCCGTCCAACCATCTCATCCTCTGCTCTTCCCTTCCCCTTTTGCTTTCAATCTTCCCCAGAATCAGGGTCTTTCCCAATGAGTCAGCTCTTTGAATCAAGTGGCCAAAGGATTGGAGCTTCAGCTTCAGCATCAGTCCTTCCAATGAATATTCAAGGTTGATTTTCTTTAGGATTGACTGGTTGGATCTCCTTGCAGTCCAGGGGTCTCTCAAGAGTCTTCTCCAACACCACAGTTCAAAAGCATCAATTCTTCAGTGCTCAGCTTTCTTCATGATCCAACTCTTACATGTGTACATGACTACTGGAAAACCCAAAGCTTTGACTGTTACGGCAAAGTGACGTCTCTATTTTTTCATATGCTGTCTAGGTTTGTCACAGATCATGTAAGTGCCCACAAAACACATAGGAAGGGTAAGTTCCCAGAGGCATTCTAGAACTTTATAAATCCATGAAACCAAATGTATTTTTAAAGGAAGATTTTAATTGAAAACTTCCTGCATTGTGTCATTTCTGGAAGTAGCATAAGTTAGCACAGCACGAATGTGTTGGGAGTTTCACTCACCCTGGTTCACAGAAGCAGGAGTAAAGCCAGCCCATGGAGTGAAGTTGCCCAGTCGTGTCCAGCTCTTTGGGACTCCATGGATTAGTAGCCTACCAGGCTCCTCCCTCCATGGGATTCTCCAGGCAAGAGTACTGGAGTGGGTTGCCATTTCCTTCTCCAGGGGACCTTCCCGACCCAGGGATCGAACCCGGGTCTCTCGCATTCCAGGCAGACGCTTTAACCTCTGAGCCGCCGGGGAAGCCCATGGATGTGCTAGTCAGGTCTGCACCATAGCTACGAGTGTCTGTGCCCGAAGCTGGAATCCACAGGCACCAGGAGCAGACGCAGGGAAGCAGCTGCTTAGTTCTTCCAGAGACTGCACATCCTGCGCTCTGAGTTCTCTCAGTCTTTCTAGAACTCTCATTGAAAGAAAGGTCTTCAGGCTGTCTTGGATGTTCTTAACTGACTGCCTGGTAATCAGTTTTCTGGGTGTATTTGCAGATGCTAGCTACACACATCTTGTCCTTGGAGGAGGAGGAGAAATATAGCAAGTTAAATCTCACGCATATGTCACCTGACTCAGTGACTTGGGTACCATTCTCCATGTGGTTCTCTTTCTGGTCAACTGTATAAAGTTATTTCAGAAAATAAGACATATTTTAGTGGCCATGTGATTCAGAAAAATAGAGCTTTGCTGAAACTTTTCTCAAAGAACTGTAATCTTTAATAGACCATGTAATAGCTAAACCTTACTTCTTTGATTTGGAAGATCCTCTCAGCGCTTGTGATGAGACCACAGGAGTCCTTCATTTCCTGCACTTTGATCTGAGGCTCTGCCACCAGTGGAACCTGCTGAGAAAAGGCAAACTGGGACGGTGCCAGGCCTGGCTGGCAAAGTGAGACACAGCAGATACAGCCGGAGCATAGGTCTGGCCTTTCGTCCAAGTGCTATGGAAGCCCCCTGCTGGTGGGCGACCACAGGGACCCGAGGACTCCCAAGTAAAAATGAAAGTGAAGTCGCTCTGTCGTGTCTGACTCTTTGTGACCCCATGGACTGTAGCCCACCAGGCTCCTCCATCCATGGGATTCTCCAGGCAAGAGTACTTGAGTGGGTTGCCATTTCCTTCTCCAGGGAATCTTTCCAATCCAGGGATCGAACCCAGATCTCCCACATTGCAGGCAGATGCTTTAACCTCTGAGCCACCAGAGGCTTGACCCTTGTTTACTGGGTCAAGTAAACAAGGACCCATTTAAATCAAAGTGTATCAGTACGTTCCCTTTGTTGGATGAAGGTTTTGTGCCCCAGAAAGGAACTTTAAGCCAGAGGCTTGTGTAAATTCACATGAGTGGTACCTCCATTTGCCCACCTTGTGAGAATTCCTAGAACCATACTTTCTCTAATAAGCCTAGACCAGAGGCAAAACCACAGGAGGTCAGACTTACACACTTTGGTTATGTAAGTATTACCTGTGTATAGTGCACTGGCCGGTCATCTCATTCCATTCAGTCAACAGACAGTGAGTAGTTAGACCCTGTCCTGGCTTGGCCCTGCAGATACAAAGGGGACCCCCAGTCCTCGTTGTCTCCTTGCCAAATGAGGGCATCAGATTAGACACAGTCCGGATATAGATCTCTACAGTTTGCTGTTTGTAGTGTCTAAATTGATCTCTTGCATTTATGACTCTTTTGCTACCCCTTGGGCTGTAGCCCCCCACTTTCCTCGTTCCAAGCGATTTCCCAGGCAAGAACACTGGAGTGGTTGCTAGTTCCTCCTCCAGGGGATCTTCCCAACACAGGGATCAAACCCATATCTCCTGCATTAGTAGGAGTATTCTTTACTGCTGAGCCATCAGGGAAGTCCATTTCTACAATTTATCTGCTTTTCATTTCACTTAGAATTATAGCCAAACCAATTCTTCATATTAGATGTTGGGCAGGATCTGGCACAGTGGGGGCCAGACATTTGGCCTCCCACTGCTATTCCGTAGTCCCTTTATAGGGGAAATTTGTGGGAAAAGTCAAGAAGATTAATAATCCCAAGAGGCCTGGTCTATGCAGGAATGTGTCCTGGTCCATGCGCAGACTGGAAAAGAATTTCCAGACATGAGGCAGAAGAATAAAGTTTATCAGAGTGGGTGATGCCGCCGGAACAGTGGGCTGGCTCAAGGCAGGCTGAATGCTTTTGCAGGACTGCAGCCAATTTTTATAGCCTCAAGACAGAAAATTCCTACAGGAATGGTGGCATTAGGCGACTGGTTCAGATGCTATAGGGTGGATTGTAGGGTGTGTATCTTACGTAATATGGGGTCAGGGAACTGGCAGGTTTAGATATGGAGGCTCGTGGCAGCAGTTGCTGCGAGGCTTGGTCAGTTCCAGAGATTTTTACCCTGTGACCCTGGTACAGGGCACCACACCTGTGACCTCGGTACAGGGCTCTGCAGAATGTTCTGGCATTTTTCAGTACACCTGTGGGCTGAACCCAATCAGGCACTTGATGTGTATTGCCCCGCTGAAATCCTAGTGCAGGGAATTCTCCTCTCACTGTTACCACGAGGTTCCTCATGGCTGGCACTTTACCTCTCTGAGCTGACCCCTCAGGGATATGTTATACTGGGAATAAATAGATGAACAACCATCTCTTGATAAAGGGCTCTGCCCTAGGGAAGACTTCCAATAAGAAATTCAGAGGGAGATAACACATTCTAAGTAACGCACGTGCAGGACAGCCTGTGTGTTTACACTCACTTTGGATTTATTTCATCTTCTATTTTCCAAATATCTGGTGCTCTTTGTTTGTAAAGGCTCATTCCTCAGCACAAGTGTATCTCGCCATAGCCTCACAGCTTCTTTTTCACATACTTTTCGGATGAAAAGGAGTTCCCCCAAAAGGCTTTTAGGAATAGTGTCATTCTTTTAGGAAATGCTGTTGAAGAAATCATCAGACCAAGTGTCTTACTAGCAATCGAATTAGGTTGCTCTGTAGGTTTCCCCAGGGGAATGAAATATTGCATTGGCCAAAAAGTTCCTTTGGGTTTGTCCATGCGCTTTTTGGCCAACACATTACATGTCCGAGAACCTGAAAGTCAAAGTCTTGCAATCCCTGTGGGAAGCAAAAATGGATGTGTTTCTCCCAATCGTGACTTTGTATGACTGCTCATGAGAACCGTAGATTTATGCTCATTTTTCTTATAATGTTGTTGCCATCTTCTGGAACATAAAGCAGCGCCAGGAGCAGGATCCCAGGTTCGCTGAGCCCAGGTGTTATCTGGGAACCCCTCTTCCCAGCTCATACGCATCTGGCAACAGAGAGAGGAGTTTCGCACCAACACATCAGTTACAGTATTTTGGAAACAATTCTCTTGGCTTAAATCCAACCAGGGCTGTTGCTTTAGTTACCCAAATGATTATCTCAACTCTTTTCTGTTTTCAAGGAAGCTTTGAGACTCATCTTAGAAACTGTACTTAGCCTTTTTTGTTAGAATTGGATATAGCTGTTGGCTCCGCTAATGGATTTTATGTGTTTCTGCTAGTGTCCCCAAACTAAATCGCTGTAACTAATGGAGCACTGTCTCTTTTCATAACCGTCAGCCGCTGAGAGCAGAAGAGCAATTTGTTGAAAGTCAAAATATTAACAGTTTTATTTATTACAAGATGTCAAAAGGAGACAGTATAATTTCTACAGGATTCAAAACCATAATGAGACCTTTGAAAGTGTTCTTCATAGTAGGCCTTTCTTTCTGTAATTCAAAGAAAACTGAAACTTTCAAGGACTGTGTTTATTATCAAATATTAGATGACCCTTTGGGTAGGCAGTCCAAACAACCATCAAATTAGCCAGCTCACCGAAAAAAATACAGATGTCTTACTTCTTTTATTCATAAGCATATGTGTACTGGATATTTAAATACATGTGTAAGGAAAGATCGAATTCTTAAGCAAAGACAGGTCTTCTGGCTTTCTTGTACCACTATTCTTTTCTTTTTTACCCAGTTTTGGCTGATCTGCAAAGACACTACAGTTTCATCAAGTCACTGAGGAAATAATGGGCAGCTTTTGCCCAAACTTAAGAAAATACAAAAATGCATTAAAGTAATTGATAATGAAAGAATATGAGTTTCAGACTAAATGCAGTGGAATAATGTAATATTGTTCACAACAGTTTTGTTGCAGTTGTAGAAAAATAACAAGTATTTTATTTAGATCTGTTTCGTAGACAAACAAAAAAGAATCACGACCTAAAAGTTAAGAGTTATGTTTTATTTTGCGGACTTCAAGTCCAGAAGACAGGACTCTTGGATAGCTCTGACAGACTGTTCCAAAGAGGAGAGGGGGGCAAAGAGGGAGTAGCCAGGATGTATAGGAATTTTTGCAACAAAGACCTGGTAGTTAGACCATCAAGTGATTACAGTTACATAAAGAAAAGCAGACATCTCAAGTTAATGAAATTAGCAGGTTTCTGTGTATGGGAAGATGCAAAGTCTGGGTTCATTGAAGTCATATGCACATCAGCTGTCTGGGGCCAGTATCCTGTGCCTTCTCCTTCTGAGTCTCCTCCGGGTGCTCCATCAGGGGTAGGGGCTGACGGCAGAGGCTGACTGCTTGACGGGAGGGGGCATCGGGCCCCTGGCACTCACCATCATCTGGGCGGCTATTATGTGATGACTTGATGGCTGCAACACCCTTGGTTTACTGATATGGCAGGCAGCATTCTTAGCTGACAGTTTTCCCCAAAGCACAGCTTTTAAGAAGCTATCTGTCACTCCCTTCCTGTTGTATATTTGCTTCGAGCTGGGAGTAATAGACCCATTATCCATACATTGATTTGAAATACTTATGTCTACATGCGTACATCTCTTTTATGGGGAGGTGTGTTTGAATTGATGCAGGAAAACTGTGATGTCACAATACGAAGCAAACCCAAGAACTAAACAGGGAAGGAAGGGGGTCCTGCTCCCTCGGGGGCCACCTGGGACACCCACACAGATGCCATGCACATTCCCCCCTCCGGCTTCCCCACAGGCTCTTGAGTGTCACCTTGGGCCTTGTATTTATTGCATTTTTTTATATATATACATTTTTATATTGTGGTTTTTAGAGACAGAGCAGGACTCATGGTATTGGTGCAAATAGCTACAGCAGATGAAATAAACAGCTAAAGAAATATAAAGCGTAACGACCAGAGACACTCTGGTGCGCTTGCCAAAGGAGGTGCGGAGCGCGGATGAGCCACGCGGGCAGTGATTTCGAAACTGCTTAGGCTTCATTTCGGTTCTCGTTTTCCTCTTGTTTTCACTTTGCTGGCGACGCAGAGTCATCCATAGCATTCCAAGAATGCAGTGCTTACACAAAACAATAAGGCATGCGGAAAGTTCATTTTGGAACAAACAGGAAAGCTAGTCGGCCAGTTTCTTTTATCTAGTTCTTTTTTACTCTTCATTTTAATTTCTCTTCCTCATAAATCAACTTTCCCGAAGACATAATGCTAATATAAACCCAGAGGAGGATGTGATATAGGGGAGGTTCCTGCCAGAAAAGACGCAGAAAAGGAAGGTAGCATCTCTTCAGGCCCCAAGTGGACTGTGGGATGGGTGTCTCCTGATTTCCCGTCACTCGCCCGGGTCCATGGTGTGGGAAGAGTGTTGGAAGCAAGGAAGCGGAGACAGAGAGAGCTTCTCGCTCTACTCACTGTGAACACCTGCATCAGAGCGAGGTCAGGGGCACCATGGGTCGGGTGGAGGGGGCCTGAGTTTAGCTCCCGGAACCACCCAGGGGACCCACGGGCCGTGAAATGCTTGTCCAGACATCCCCAGATGCTCTGGGGAGCCCCGTAGTGCTGGCTACGGAGCAGACAGCTGCAGGTCAACCAGCAAGTCCAGGAACCACATGGGAACTGCCGCCAGATATGAGAGGACCGCAGAGCACTGCGCAAAATCACCGTTCAGGGGTCCCGTGATAGGAGCGGTGACCAGCAGAGACGTCCGTGACCGCAGGAGGCAAGAGGCCATGACTGCGGAACCAGCGCAGACCCGGGGAGCAGCCCCTCCTTCCCCGCCCCCCCACCCCATCCCGGGCACACCCAGACACCCCCAGCTGGCGTCTTGGAAAGGAGGGGAGAGAAGATGGATCTCAGGTCTAGCAGGTGTGATGGTTGGATGGCACCATCAACTCAGTGGACGTGAATCCGAGCAAACTGTAGGAGATGGTGAAGGACAGGGCAGCCTGGTGTGCTACAGTCCATGGGGTCGCGGAGAGTCGGACATGACTGAGCAACTGAAAACAGCAACGAATGCTGTGTTTTAATAAAAATAATCTACTTTTAATTTTTAATCTGTTAACACAGATGAATTATAACAAAAAACTTCTTGTTCCATTTAGTTCTTCAGGTGTCCATGCTTTGGATCTGTTAGTTACTATTCAGGAAAATAAGGTGTGGAAGTTTGAAACTGCAGCCATAGAGTTGGGAAGCAACCCTCTGCTGGAAATGCCAGTGCACGGGGCACATTCAGCGTCTCCTGATGCGCCATCTGCACCGCGAGCAGTGGCAGTGGTGGTCTCTGATTTTAGCCATGAGTTCTGCCCTTCTTACACTCCACGTGACCCCACCCCTACACCGCAACAGACGCAGTTCAGTTCCGTGAGAGAAACTACCAAAGTTCATCAAGAGCAATTTTCAGAGATCATGTAGTCATTCGCTTCCCTGAGAATGGTGATAAAAGAGCTATCCGAGGGTGGTAGGCAGTCAGTGCGAGAGTTAAGGGTCTAAAACCTATGGGATGGGTAGAAATATAGTTTGAGGCAGTTACATAATTTTAACCTTCTATTATTTACATTCAAGTGAAATTAATCTGAATAATATATTTTATGCAGCCCAGTATATCCAAAAGATTATAATGTCCACATGTAATCAATAAAAAGTTACTGCGGTATTTTCCTTTCTGTTTTACACACTTAAGTCTTCAAAACGCCGTGAGTCTTACATTCCTCATGTACTGAGGAGTTGGTGATTCTTTTAATTTTTATTGATTCTTTCTTTTGGCTCTGCGGGGTCTTCGTTGCTGCTCCGGCTTTGGTTTTGGGGGCAGGGCTGCTTTCTAGCTGTGCTGGGAGGGCTTTTGATTTCGGTGCCTTCTCTCGTTGCGGAAGGTGGGCTTCAGGGGATGAGGGCTTCAGTGCTTGCGGCTCCCGGGCTCTAGCGCACAGACTCCATAGTTGTGGCGCATGGGCTTAGTTGCTCCTAGGCATGTGGGATCTTCCCCATCAGGGACAAACCCACGTCTCCTGCATTGGCAGGCAGACTCTTTACCACTGAGCCACCAGGGATGTTCAGAATTGATTTTTTTTTTTTTTAATGAAGACAGTTTTGGTAAACTTCGTAAACTTCTCTAAAGTTTTGCTTTACAAGCTTGCCAAAATTTCCCATGCTAGTGAAATCTACCGAGACTTTTTCTCTCTACCGGGGAAAAACACTTCAGCTGCCTTCTGCTGAAACCGCCGTTCTCTTTGGTTCACGTTGCTGTCACTCCTGCTTAACCAGAACCACTTAGAATGAAGATTAATCTGGGTCATCATGGCTGCTCTTTGTGGTTCCCTGACCTGCAGGCAGATAAGGATGAAGAACTCTTGATAGCAGCTGAATCGTCCTCAAATGAAAAAAATAATTAATATCTTTAATTATACTTAGCGAAAGCAAGACGTGAGCAAGTTTTAATCTGCTACATGGTCTCACAGATTAAAATTAGATTTGTGCATTTGCATAATAAAAGAAATGTTGTGAAAGAAAGCAGTTGGAGTACTTGAGAGATAATTGCATCTGTACCAGCCGAGCCATCTTGAGACAGGCAGCTCTTATTGGGTTGAGCTCAGCACCAGACTTTACACCACTGAAGGAATCTGCATTTTTATGCAACAGTGCAATAGAATTTACATTTTATGCATAATTAGTCAATTAGGTATTAGGGTATAGTTTGTAGGTAGGTTTGGGTATAAAGTTGAGAATAAGCCTTTAGTGTAATTTTTTAGGATTTTTGAGAGGAGAGGAAAGTGATAAAGTAAGGGAAAGGCTGCCAAGAAATTTAGGCAAGCAGAAAAATTGGTCTTGCTTTTTTACCAAGAAAGAGGATCAGTAGCATTCAAAGATGTCTGTGACTTTCCAGGTGAAGCACAGACTACTTCCCTTGTGCATTTCTCCTTGAAGTTGTTCACATCCAGGGGCAATAAGGTCAGGAGAGGAAAAGGATTCTCAAACCAAATAACTTTTTTCAAAGCAGCAGCTGAAAAACGGAAGCCATGCTCAGAGAATTAACAAGCACAGGACATAAAATAGTGTTCCACACAAAATGCTTCATACACTAATAGGAAAAAATGTATGTTGCAATTTGCTGGAATAAGAGTAGTAAAACCAAAGTAACATTTATTTAGCAAATTATCATGAATACAGATTAGCTCTTATGCCTATATATAATTCCCTGCCAAAAAGTGGGCAAGTCCTCTGCGGTTTACCATCCACAGCTCCAGGGGCAAATTTTGGGAAGATTTAGGGAAGTCCTAAGGATTTCAGCCTCCTACAGTATTTTCCCTTGCTGCAATTCATTTATGAATAAACCCAAGTATCTACTAGCGAACCTAGAGTCTACAGATCAAACACAAATATGAAAGTTGTACCTTTCTGTGGGCAGTCCTTACAATGGCTCCCTAGGATCTTAACTCAATCATAACAAACACAAACATGTTTATGCCTCAAAACCACTATATGATCTACTGATTCGTTCAGACTCCTCTATGATGAAAACATAGCTAACATAGCTAAAAGAAACAAGAAAAAAATAGACGCATACCCTTTAGTTACCCTACTAAAGTCTGTAATTATATTTATCCTTCAAGTCTTTGCTCTAACTACAAAACAGGCACATTCCTGTCCCTAGAAACAGAAATGACTTTAAGATCATTTGTTCTAAAATCTTCATGAACATATTTTAAAGTTTTGAGGAAATAAAGAATGCTAATGGAGCAAGTGAATTTTGGTCTCATCAGCATCTTCCTGACGTGCTGATGAACTACCAAAAGCACTTTTGAGTGCAGAAGGTGCGCCGTGAAAAAGAGGTGTGCACACCACTGGGGACATCGCTCCGCGCACGAGTTTCCCTTCAAGTTCACCTTTAGCCTAAAGTTGAAAAGTAGTAAGATCAGCCCCCTCCCCTCCCCTGACGGGGAGAGCCTGGAACAAACCTGATATGCTACATTGCTCTCCAACGCAGAGAACCTTTTGCTCCAAGCCGCAAAGGCCGCCAAGTCAAAGAAGCACACAGAGCGGGGAGTCAGCAGGGGCAACAGAAGGCAGTGAGGCAGGAAAGGAAGTCTCGACTCATGGAGAAGCCACAAGAGAGAGCCACAGTGCATCAAAGTCAGTACGTGAGGCCAGGGATAGACTCTGGACGTGCGAGCAGAGACAAGGAGAAAATAAAAGCAAGCCAGAGGGAGTGCTGGACAGCCCTGCGTCCCTCTGCTAGGGCCATGGGTCTGTAAGCAACACGAAACCCGAATCCAGATGCTTTCACAGTAGAGGGTGATTTCCTCACATCCTGAGAGGATCAGGGGAAATATCAGCTATTAATACATATGTTATACATATATGATTAATCGTAATCTGTATTATAATTAACATTAATAGCATAACATCAATATATAGTATATATTATATAATAACATCATGATAATTAATAATATTGATATGTTAGCATGTCTAAACCTGGATAGCCCCCAAAGCAGGTACGTAGAACTCACTAAAATAAAAACATTTTTAGCCTGTCCAAATTTCCACCAGTTTCTCACTTGTCCTTAATGATGGCTTTGGGGTTATTTTTTTAAAGTCTAGGAAAGCAGGTTCACCATGAGGACAACAGAAAGGCAGCCTGTAATCAGGCAAGAGACAAAAAATAGCACAAAATGCATCTCATTGGTCGAAGACTCATTTCTATAGAGACACTTAATGTCTCATTCACAAGAAACATTTATTTTCCCATTTTCATTCTTCTGGGGACCTAATCAGACTTTAGCCTCTTTTAGAAATGTACAGTTTCCCGCAGTTACTTTTCTCTCTCTCTCCTTTCTCTCTCTCTCTGTCTTCCACCCCAAAAGGAAATAAGAAACTCTTGTTATTGCCAAGGAGGTGAGGAGGAGAAAATACTATAAGCTCAGGATCATCCACCTCCTAATTTATCTGACTACCCTGATGGCCACTTGACATTTGGATACTGATTAAGGGTGAGGAAAAGGGAGAGTGATATTGAAGATTTTGTTTGAAATTCTGTAGATGCGATTTGATTTTTGCCAGCTAAACATCATCTGTTAGTCACATCAAGTAAATTTGCTCTAGAAAACTGGACATTCTCACTGTACCTGAATGATGGTCATTCTGACTGGTGGGAGGTGATACCTCATTGTGATTTTGATTTGCATTTCTCTAATAATTAGTGATGACCATTTTTTCGAGTGCCTATTGGCCACCTGTGAATTTTCACTATTGATCCCCTTGTATATATATCAAAAATTTAAAAGCAACATGGATAAATTAGAATGTCTCTAGCACATCAGAACCTAGGTCAATTTTGTCTCAGAATTATAATTGGCCCATGTTTTTCCAAGCAATAGTTTAGTTCAGTTCAGTTGCTCAGTCATGTCCGACTCTTTGCAACCCCTCCCTGTCTATCACCAACTCCCAGAGTTCACCCAAACCCATGTCCATGGAGTCGGTGATGCCATCCAACCATCTCATTCTCTGTCGTCCCCTTCTCCTCCTGCCCTCAATCTTTCTCAGCATCAGGGTATTTTCAAATGAGTCAGCTCTTCACATGAGGTGGCCAGAGTATTGGAGTTTCAACTTCAACATCAGTCCTTCCAATGAACACCCAGGACTGATCTCCTTCAGAATGGACTGGTTGGATCTCCTTGCAGTCCAAGGGACTCTCAAGAGTCTTCTCCAACACCACAGTTCAAAAGCATCAATTCTTCTGCGCTCAGTTTTCTTTATGGTCCAACTCTCACATCCATACATGACCACTGGAAAAACCATAGCCCTGACTAGACAGACCTTTGTTGACAAAGTAATGTCTCTGCTTTTTAATATGCTGTCTAGGTTGGTCATAACTTTTCTTCCAAGGAGTAAGTGTCTTCTAATTTCATGGCTGCAATCACCATCTGCAGTGATTTTGGAGCCCAGAAAAATAAAGTCAACCATTGTCTCCCCGTCTATTTCCCATGAAGCGATGGGACCAGATGCCATGATCTTAGTTTTCTGAATGTTGAGCTTTAAGCCAACTTTGTCACTCTCTTCTTTCACTTTCATCAAGAGGCTCTTTAGTTCCTCTTCACTTTCTGCCATAAGGGTGGTGTCATCTGCATATCTGAGGTTATTGATATTTCTCCTAGAAATCTTGATTCCAGCTTGTGCTTCATCCAGCCCAGCGTTTCTGATGACGTACTCTGCATATAAGTTAAATAAGCAGGGTGACAATATACAACCTTGATGTACTCCTTTTCCTATTTGAAACCAGTCTGTTGTTCCATGTCCAGTTCTAACTGTTGCTTCCTGACCTGCATACAGGTTTCTCAGGAGGCAGGTCAGGTAGTCTGGTATTCCCATTTCTTACAGAATTTTCCACAGTTTATTGTGATCCACACAGTCACAATATGCTTTGGCATATTCAATAAAGCAGAAGTAAATGTTTTCCTGGAACTCTCTTGCTTTTTCAATGATCCAGCAGATGTTGGCAATTTGATCTCTGGTTCCTCTACCTTTTCTAAAACCAGCTTGAACTGGTTTTACCAAGCAATAGTATCCTCTGAAAAAATCAAGAGCATTGAAGATGCAGCATTTAAGAGTGATTGACTCTTGTCTTTGGGATTTTTCTTCTAAGCTACTGTAACCCATACTTTAGGTTTTGATGAGCATGTGGAATGATAACAGTCATGACAGAATTGCCACCTGATGACAGTCATTTAAGGGACATCCTAATTTTAGAAATCTTTCTAAAGATTAATGAACAATCCTAAAGTGAAACTGTTAGTTGCTCAGTCCAACTCTTGGCAACCCCATGGACTGACTGTAGCCCACCAGGCTCCTCTACCCATGGAATTCTCCAGGCAAGAATACTACAGTGGGTAGCCATAAATCTCCAGGAGATCTTCTTGACTCAGAGATCAAACCCAATTCTCCTGCATTGCAGGCGGATTCTTTGCTGTCTGAGCCACCAGGGAATGATCCTAAGATGAATTTTAAAAGATTCCACATAGTAAGATTATACTGCTATTTCTTCTTTCATTTTAATGATTATGTACTCAGTTGTTACTGTGAAAAATGAAGGATTCAAGTTGGAGAAAACAGAGTCCTGTCCCTAGATAGCTAAGGTGCATATCAAAGGGATGATTTTAATGAGCCGCAACTCTTGCCTCCTACATACATGGAAAATGCTGAGTGTACTAACTAGAGATATCTGTTGATTCTTTAACAGTGATCCTTTGATGTTCTGACTATCTGGTTTTTGTTGCAAAAACTCCTGTGCTTCCTTACTCCTCCCTTACAGAGAGCAGCCCCTCAGTGGTTCCAGAGATAGTCTTCCAGGCTCAAGTCCTCAGCATGTCCACCCACTGAAACACGGTTCTCAACGTTTCTAGGCTGTGCATGCTTCTTTCGTCAAGTTGTGCTGGGTGCCCTATACACCGGGCTCTTTGGATCTGGAGTCTTATGTCCTTCTATTCTGGGAAATGGTTTTGTAACTAATTCTTTGCAAACTTTCTCTTCTGCATTCTTAACATTTTCTCTTTCTATAATTGTAATTGCCGTTTGTTAGACATTAAGCCTCAAAAGTTAATCCTTTAGTGGTTTTCTCTTTTCTTGCTTTAAATCTTCCATCTCCTACTTCCCACCCCTTTACACACTTTCTGAGAGACTTCCCCAAACTTGTTTTCCAAATCTTTTACATTTTTCTGCCATTACCATTGCTAGGCTTGCCTGGTAGTTCAGACGGTAAAGCACCTGCCAGCGGTGCAGGATGCCTACCACTGTAACACTTAAGACCTCTTCTTTGTCCTTTAAATACCTTTTCTTTGTCCTTGAAAGCATCCTCTGATCTCTTCAAGGCTATTAATCATAGTTCAGTGTTTGTTTCCTACTCTTCTCTAAATTGTTTTTTCTGTGTTTCATGTTCATTTTCTTTTGGTCTCATTTTTCATATGGAAGACTTTCTTCAGATATCTTGACTTCCTTTGCTTTTCTTTTTTTTTAATTATTAAAAAAACCTAATAGAAACTCTGTGTGCAAGGTTGATGTTTATTAAATGCTGGATTTCACTATAGGATTGAAGAAGAGCAAATGCAATGGGAGCATACCCAAATATCAGGATATTTTGGAGATGAGAGGACTCATCTCCTTGTGGTTCTTCAGGGCTCTTGGCTTGGGGTCTTCACACAGGTGTCCACACCTGCCTGACCCATAGAGCCCTTTCCCTCTTCCAGGCTCCTCATGAGAAGGTTGGCATTTCCATTTGGTGATCTTTTCTTCTCCCCTATTCCGTATTGCCCTGAAAAATCTGTCTGACAGGAACCACTAATGAATAGCATGTATGTACACACACACACACACACACATTCATACATACATACATACATACATATATCTATTTTTTCCACAGAAGAAAATGAACTTTTGAATTGTAATACATTTTTCTATACATGTTTAATCATCCACTGTGAAATTCTCAACATTAAAGTGGGTGGTTGCTACACTAACCTGCCTGTCACAGCTATATCTGGAAATTTGCTTCACAGAAATAGTGAGAATGCAGGAATGATTTTGAAGAACTCAAATATGTAACTCTAGAATGCAAAATGCAATGGGATATCAACTTAAGTCTAATGTTTATTCTAATTTAAATATATGTGTATTCAGTTCAGTCGCTCATTCATGCCTGACTCTTTGCAACCCCACAAATCACAGCACGCCAGGCCTCCTTGTCCATCACCAACTCCTGGAGTTCATCAAACTCAGGTCCATCACTGGAGTCAGTGATGCCATCCAGCCATCTCATCCTCTGTCGTCCCCTTCTCCTCCTGCCCTCAATCCCTCCCAGCATCAGAGTCTTTCCCAATGAGTCAACTCTTTGTATGAGGTGGCCAAAGTACTGGAGTTTCAGCTTTAGCATCATTTCTTCCAAAGAACACCCAAGACTGATCTCCTTCAGAATGGACTGGTTGGATTTCCTTGCAGTTCAAGGGACTCTCAAGAGACTTCTCCAACACCACAGTTCAAAAGCATCAATTCTTTGGTGCTCAGCTTTCTTTACAGCCCAACTCTCACATCCATACATGATCACAGGAAAAACCATAGCCTTGACTAGACGGACCTTAATCGGCAAAGTAATGTCTCTGCTTTTGAATATGCTATCTAGATTGGTCACAGCTTTTCTTCCAAGGAGGAAGCATCTTTTAATTACTAGCTCTCAAATGATCAAGAAAATAATCTGATACAAGATTTACTTCCAGACCAGAAATAAAAACAAAACCCCGCACCTTGTGAGGGTAGAAATCACTAGGAAAGTATTCAGCACTGGTTTTTGTGCCAAGTGATGGCCTGTGGACGTTGCCGGGAACCTCTGGTAGGTGTAAGGCAAGGCAGATATGAAAGAAAACTGAGCAAAAGCAAATTAAGTCAATGAAAAGAAGAAATAAACGTAAAACAAAGGATGAAAGACAAAGTCAGAAACAGAAACATATACCCCGAAGAGTAGGGCGTCATTTAAGCAGCTGCTTTTCTGAGCCGTAAAACTATTCAAGACAGAGACCATCAGGACACATGACTCTCTGACTTTCAGATGGAAACTCTTTTAGTGTTGGAAACTGTTATTTTCAGAAAGTTCTTTTTTACTTCCAATGCTGTAGCACTTTCCCCTCCTCTTGCTCTGCCTTCTCCAGAGCGAAATCATTCTGTAGATAATACAGCTGGACTTAGTTGCTATGCCATCTCATGGTCGAAGTGAATGTGCCAAGAATGTGTGGAAGGATAAAGATGGCTTTTTGATCCCCTGGGTATAACAAAACTTGTGCAAATGGCAATTCTGATAGCACTGGGGGGCTCTTCATGGACTGAGCCTGTCTCAATCCCTGGAGACCCCAGGTCACCAGATCTCTGTCCTTCTCCATGGGCCTCTCAGCTGTCCCTTCCAGCAACCACACAGCATTGCTTATGGAGTTCCGTGGTGCCCTGTTTGAGACGCAGCCATTCATGTGAATGCAAAGTTATCATTGGATTTAGTCACAGGTGGTGTGTAAGAGCGATCCAAGAATATTCTTTCTTCTACTTTCCCTCTGCAAGTCAGAGCACCATCTCCTTCCTGTTTTCATGATAAGTATCTTACCTGTCATGTAGGAGATCAGCCTTGTGGTATTTTAAAGCTGACCACAAATTTTTTTATACTCTTTTCATTAAGTGGTGGGAATCTGGGTTGTCCTGTGTCTACTTTGACCAGTGTAGAGCACACCGTGCCAGGCCTCCACCTTTTTTCAAATTTATTTATTTTAATTGGAGGCTGATTACTTTACAATATTGTGGTCGGTTTTGCCATACATTAACATGAATCAGCCACAGGTGCACATGTGTTCCCCATCCTGAACCCCCTTCTGCCTCCTTCCCCACCCCACCCCTCTGGGTTGTCCCAGAGCACCAGCTTTGAGTGCCCTGCTTCGTGCATCAAACTTGCACTGGTCATCTGTCTTACATATGCTAATATACATGCCTCAGTATTATTCTCTCAAATCATCCCACCCTTGCCTTCTCCCACATAGTCCAAATGTCTGTTCTTTACATCTGTGTCTCTTCTGCTGTCTTGCATATAGGCTCGTCATTACCATCTTTCTAAATTCCATATATATGTGTTAATATACTATATTGGTGTTTCTCTTTCTGAGTTACTTTATTCTGTATAATAGGCTCCAGTTTCATCCACCTCATTAGAACTGACTCAAATGTGTTCTTTTTTATAGCTGAGTAATATTCCACCATGTATATATGTACCACAACTTCTTTGTCCGTTTGTCTGCCAGAAGACATCTAGGTTGCTTCCATGTCCTGGCTATTGTAAACAGTGCTGCAGTGAACATTGGGGTACGCGTGGCTCTTTCAGTTTTGGTTTCCTCGGTGTGTATACCCAGCAGTGGGATCGCTGGGTTGTATGGCCATTCTATTTCCAGTTTTTTAAGGAATCTCCACACTGTTCTTCATAGTGGCTGTACTAGTTTGCATTTCCACCAACAGTGTAACAGGGTTCCCTTTCCTCCACACCCTCTCCAGCATTTATTGTTTGTAGACTTTTTGATGACGGCCATTCTGGCCAGCGTGAGATGGTACCTCATTGTGGTTTTGATTTGCATTTCTCCGATGATGAGTGATGTTGAGCATCTTTTCGTGTGTTTGTTAGCCATCTGTGTGTCTTCTTTAGAGAAATGTCTGTTTAGTTCTTTGGCCCATTTTTTGATTGGGTCAAAATTTATTTTCCTGGTATTGAGCTGCATGAGCTGCTTTTATATTTTGGAGATTATTTCTTCGTCAGTTTCATTTGCTATTATTTTCTCATATTCTTAAGGCTGCCTTTTCATCTTGCTTATAGTTTCCTTCATTTGCAAAAGCTTTTAGGTTTAATTAGGTCCCACTGCTTTATTTTTGTTTTTATTTCCATTACTCTAGGAGGTGGGTTATGGAGGATCTTGCTGTGATTTATGTCAGAGGGTGTTCTGCCTATGTTTTACTCTATGGGTTTTATAGTTTCTGGTCTTACATTTAGATCTTTAATCCATTTTGAGTTAATTTTTTTGTATGGTGTTAGAAAGTATTCTATTTTCATTCTTTTACAGGTGATTGACCAGTTTCCCCAGCACCACTTGTTAAAGAGACTGTCTTTTCTCCATTGTATATCCTTGTCTCCTTTGTCAAAGATCAAGTGTCCATAGGTGCATGGATTTATCTCTGGGCCTTCTGTTTTGTTCCATTGATCTATATTTCTGTCTTTGTGCCAGTACCATACTGTCTTGACGTCTGTAGCTTTGTAGTATAGTCTGAAGTCAGGCAGGTTGATTTCTCCAGGCTTCAACTCTTAAGCAATGTTTAGAGGACACCATGCCAGGCCTCCACTCCTAAGAGGACTGGCATCTGCCATCTCCACCTTTGGGAGGCATCCTGGCCTGTCATGTTAGAAATCTAGACGCCTGAGGCCACCACATTGTGAGGAAGTCCAGGTTAACCACATGGAGTGACTTTGTGGAAAAAGAGAATGAGAAAGAATAAAAGAAACAGGGAAGGGGGTAGTTTGCTACACAATAAAGAGCCAAACCCAAACCCATGATATGGCACGAACTTCTCCTTTCCTGTTTTTCCTGAGCTCACACAGCATAGCTTCTCTGAATATGTGAAGTTCATATATCTCTCGCCACACTGGAGCTTCCTTGGGAGTATCCTTGAGTATGTTGCTTGTCAAATGAGAGAGATTACCATGACCTTCTCCCTAAAGTTTTTACAGTATCTGAAAACACATCCTCTGATGCTCATGTAGTATGCAGGTGCAAGGATGTGTGCTATTTCAGCTGACACAGTCTAGAAATATGTATGTAATTGTTTGTCTCTGCTTTATGGCTAAAGTTACAACAGGGAGTCAGTAATTATAAGGTAAATGTAGAATTCCCATAGTACCGTTTGTCCTTTTAAACAGTGCAAAGGGTATCGACTCAGTGGAGTTACACTTTCCCTTCACTTTTAGGTCCCCTGGGACCTTTCTGTTCCAATTTACTCATGTAGATAAATCACTCATATTGATCCACATTCATTTAGATATCTTCCAACTTCTGATAAACTGTTTTTGACCATTTCCTCTCTGGAACTTATAATTTTATAATCCATTTATTTATTACCTTTATTTTCTTATCTCCTATGGTTGTTCTCTTCATTAACTGTAACTTTATTACATTTAATTTGCTTGGATGGCCACTCGCACTTCCAAAATATTAAGTTATTCAGTAGATTTGAAATCTCATAACTTCCATGCAAAAATATCCATGTATTTCAGCTTGGTAAAGGTTATGCTGGAAATAGCTTAATTGGTCATGTTGCAAATCAATATGAAATAAAACGCCTGGGCAGATAATAAATTCTGAAGCAGACAGCTTGACTGAGTTCTAATTAAAAAAAAAAAAACGAGAGAAAACACGTTTTCATCTTTTATGGGTATCTTGATATTGGAAAGAAATGAGGCAGAACCACTTGCTAGAAGGGCGATGAAGAGGGTGGCGTGTGGTTCTGGTGGAAGAGCCCTCGCTTCTGTGCCTTTGGGTCCCTTGCTGTCTTCTCTCACTGCCCCTGTACTTTCCCCTCTCTCCTCCTCACCCACGCTCTCCCCTTGGGCTGGAAAGGAAGTCTGGGGGAGGCAGGCTGAGGACATGAGCGTCATGAGCCAGTGCCTGCTGCTTTTCACAGTCTTGAAAAGTTTCCTGAAGTGGTAGTGAAAGTCGCTCAGTTGTGTCTGACCCTTGCGACCCTGTGGATGGTAGCCTGCCAGGCTCCTCTGTCCATGGGATTCTCCAGGCCAGAATACTGAAGTGGGTTGTCCTTCCCTTCTCCAGGGGATCTTCCGAACGCAGGTCTACATTGCAGGCAGATTCCTTACCGACTGAGCCTCTAGGGAAGCCCAGAATATATTTGGAGAGGGAGCTAATGGTCGATGCCACCCCTTCCACCTCCTGGCCCCTCTGCAGAATGACCTGCTTGGTCATGCTCTCCCCTTCACACACTGCTTGGCCACAACTGGAAGCTTTATAGATTTGTCCGACTTAGCATGTCCAAGCAGAGTACTTCACCCCCTCCCACCTGCTCTTCCCCAATCCTTTGCCCTCAGCAAAAGGTACCAGCCATCAGCCAGCTGCTGGGGATGAAAATGTAGGCATCATCCATGATTCCGTATCTCCTACTCCTCAGCATGCAGTCCATCCAAGTCCTTCCGCCTCCTTGGATCGCCCTCACCTCTCACCTGACCAGTGGTTCCTGCCTAACTGGTGTTCCTGCTTCCAGTTTTGCTTCTCAGTCTCTCCCACCGGTTGGGCTCTGGAGCCAGAGAGAGCGAGTTTGTAAACCAAGCTCATCATTACTCATTGTGCCAGTTCTGGGTAAGCAGAGACTTTTCTCCTTGCCTCAGAACCCTCATCTGTGAAGTGGGTGTAATAACAAGACTAATGCTCACCTACTCCTAGTATTATGAGAGGCCTAGTGAGCTACGACGTGTAGCTGGTGTCCGGGACACCAGTTGATACATGTTGGCTGATATTGTGGGTTCATAATTCTTTCCTACCCAATAAGAAGACAACCCTTTAACACTTAAAGGATAATGAAAAGTGTACCAAAGTTACATAAAATATTAACACAAAGGGAAGCTGGTTGAAAGGTATGTGAGACTTCTCCATACCATCTTTGCAACTCTTTCATAAATTCAAAATGATTCCCAAGAAAAGTGCTGAGTAAAGATATATATATATAAAGGACACCACGTCACCACCACGTGTGAGAGCCTCCATGCCTCTCCTCACTCCTGGAGCTAAAGCTGAGCCTTTATCCTGGCCTCGAGGACCATCGTGACCTGGGCTCCTGGCCAGTCCATCCCCCCGTCTCCCCACTCCCTCCTGTTATTCCCCTCGGGCTGGAGCCTGGTCCACGGAGGCTGTGTCCACCCTGCTCACCCCACGTCTCCACATCTCTGCAGTCTCCTGTGCCTCTGCTCAGGACTTCCACATTGAATGTCGCCTTTGCTGACATGCCAGCCCCTGCCTTCTCTCCAGCACCTGCTTTCTCTCTCTCCAGAGCACTTAGCATTTGTTTACAAAGGTTTTTTCTTCCTCCTTTAATTTGTTTACTTGAGTATTAACTGACCACCTGCTGCTGCTGCTAAGTCAATTCAGTCGTGTCCGACTCTCTGTGACCCCATAGACAGCAGCCCACCAGGCTCCTCTGTCCCTGGGATTCTCTAGGCATGAACACTGGAGTGGGTTGCCACTTTCTTCTCCAATGCATGCGTGCGTGCTAAGTTGCTTCAGTTGTGTCCGACTCTGTGCGACCCATGGACTGCAGCCCACCAGGCTCCTCTGTCCACAGGATTCTCCAGGCAAGAATACTGGAGTGGGTTGCCATTTCCTCCTCCAAACTGACCACCTAGGAGGATGTAAATTTCACAAAGACAGGGACTTCTTCCTAAGCATCTCTGGTTCTCATATCTAGACCAGTTTCTGGCATTTGTTTGTTGTTCTATATTTGTTGAAGGAATAAATGGATAACCAGTATTAAATGATATTGACATTTCTTTTCCCACACCCATTTTCTTCTATTACTGGTTCCACATCATATGGGCACTGTTTTTGTTCAGTCACTAAGTCGTGTCCAACTCTTTGCAACCCCATGGACTGTAGTATGCCAGACTCCTCTGTCCTCCACTGTCTCCCAAAGCCTGCTCAAATTCATGTCCATGAGTTGGTGTTGCCACCCAGCCATCTCATCCTCAGTCATCCCCTTCTCCTCCTGCCCTGAATTTTTCCCAGCATCAGGGTCTTTTCCGATGAGTCAGCTCTTCACAACAGGTGATCATAAGAGAACATTAAAGCTAATCAAATTAACAAGTTGGTTTATTCAATGAAAATCAATGTATGGTTTCTTTATATTTTATTCCTCAATCTTGAAGGTAAAAATTAGTTTCTACACGTCCAAAAATACTCCTATATACAACAATAACAGAACATCACTTCAATGAAAAGGCAAGGCTTTGATTTTTTTTTAATGTGTGTGCAATTGGAAAAGATGGGGTTACCTTGTCTTATAAAGAATTAGGTAAAAATTGCCTTATTCCTTTCTTTGTTCTCTGTTAGAATATTTTATAGTTAGAGAAAAACAATGTGGAATAGAATGGACAGAGTTACTGGCGATTCAGTTGATTTAGCATGCCATTTGAGTCAATTCATAACACTCTTCAATTAGATTCAGTAGCAATCAAAAAAAGAAAGAAAACTGGCCTTACCATTAGATGTTTGAAACATTGCTTTATACAGCACTGACTTGATTAGATGTAGTCCAAATTATCTGTGAATGTTATAGAAACTCAAACCTTCTCAGCCAAAAAGGGAAGAAAACACTGACATATCCAGTAAGCATCCCAAGCAGGCTCCGGGGAGCCATCCTGTGAACCACTCTGGGGAGTTGGGGGAGCAGCTTAACGTGTTGTCGCTGCTGTTACATCTGAATGTCATTGTCTTCAGCCCCAGTACACTTCACAACAAAGCAGACTTCTCCTCTAATGGTATTGCCTTGCTTTTTATTAAAGGAAATGCTTTTTGTTTTGATATAATTTCAAACTTAGAAAAAAGTTGCATGATTAACAGAAAGCACTTCCGTACTCCCTTCAGCTAGAAACCCAAGTGTCATTGGCACTTTCGTTTCTCTCTCTCCATACACATACAAATATACACATAGGTAAGTCACTGACATGGTGTTCCTTTACCTCTCAGGACTTCAGAATGTGTTCCCTGAACATCAGGATAATCTGTTACAGAATCACAGTGCAGGTGTGCAAGCTCAGTTGCTCAGTTGTGTCCGACTCTTGGCAACCTCATGGACTGGAGCCTGCCAGGAATTTTCTAGGCAAGAATACTGGAGTGGGTTGCCATTTCCTCCTGCAGGGGATCTTCCTGACCCAGGGACTGAATCCAAGTCTCTTGCGTCTCCTGCACTGGCCAGTGGCTTCTTGACCAGTAAGCCACCTGGGAAGCCCTGCGTAAATGCAGTGCGATGGTAACAATCAGAAAGTCAGCTCTGATCCCTACTCTCATCTAAAATAAAGTTCTCGTTCAGATGTCACAAATTCATCCTGAGTCTGAACCTTCCAACTCACGTGTTGCATTTAATCACCACATCTCTAATGCCCTTGAATCTCATCCCTTCCTGGCCTTCTGTAACAGTCATTAGCAATATGCACAGGCCAGCTCTCTGTAGAATGTCACTCAATGTGAGTTTGTCTGATGTTTCCTCATGTTCAGACTCAAGCTGTCCCTTTCTGGCAAGCGTTCCATGGAAATGATGTGTCTTCCCAGTACATCCTATCACTGTACACCCAGTGGCAGGTGGTCCCACTGCTGGTGGTGGAACCTTGGACCACTGGGTCAAAGTGCTGGCTGCCAGGTTTCTCCACTGCAGAGCGAATCTTAGGATGCTCCTTGAACTAGACATAAAATGGAGCCCACATGAATCACAGCTGCTTTTCAGAAATCAATCCTCTGCCATGGAACTGTACATTAAAGGAGATTTCAGCAGAAATATATGCATGGATAAAGAAGATAATGGCCTTGTCAGTATCAGATAATTAAACAAAAATATCTGCAGACATCTTAAAAAAGTATCTGCTTTCCCATGTTCTTTGCAGCACTGTCCACAATAGCTGGATATGGAAACAACCCAGGTGTCTGTAGACGGCGGAGTGGATACAGATGTGGTACAGAACACAGGGCTTCCCAGGTGGCACTAGTGGTAAAGAACCTGCCAGCCAGTGTAGGAGACATAAGAGATGCAGGTTCGATCCCTGGGTCAGGAAGACCTCTTGTAGGAGGGCATAGCAACCCACTCCAGCATTCTTGCCTGGAGAATCCCATGGACAGAGGAGCCTAGTGGGCTACAGTCCATGGGGTCAGAAAGAGTCAGACACAACTGAAGTGACTTAGCACGCACCCATAGGTACATACAGTGGAACATTATTCAGCCATGGGAAAGAAGGAATCCTGGCATTGTGACAGTACAGATGAGCCTGAGGACACTGTGCTCAGTGAAATAAGTCAGACAGAGAAAGACAAATACTGTATGATCTCACTTTGATATGGAATCTTAAAGTTGGAAAAAAAAAAAAAGTTGACCTCACAGAAGCAGAGTAGAACCATGGCTACCAAGGCCAGAGGGGATGAGGGAGAGGGGATGGGGAGATGCTGGCCAAAGAGGGTAAGACTGTAATTCTGTAGGGTGAATAGTTCTATGGAATGATGACTGCCGTTCATAATACTGACTTAAATACTAGGAATATGCTGAGAGTAGATTTCAGGTACTCTCATCACACACACAAAGAAAGAATGGGCAACTATGTGAGAAGATAATTGCTTGACTGTAGTAGCCATTTCATCCTGTATACCAAATAATCATCTTGTACAATCTTCATTTTAAAATGCTTATATGAAGGATAAAAGACTTTTAAAATCTTCAGGCAGTTATACCTAAGAAGGAAAATATTTAGCAATTATGTACACAGATTTGATGAATTTTTACATGCGCTGTAAAGAGCAATATTGCATAGGAACCTGGAACGTTAGGTCCATGAATCAAGGCAAATTGGAAGTGGTTAAACAGGAGATGGCAAGAGTGAATGTTGACATTTAGGAATCAGCAAACTGAAATGGACTGGAATGGGTGAATTTAACTCAGATGACCATTATATCTACTACTGTGGGCAGGAATCCTTCAGAAGAAATGGAGAAGCAGTCAAAAGAAGAGTCCAAAATGCAGTACTTGGATGCAATCTCAAAAAAAGACAGAATGATCTCTGTTCATTTCCAAGGCAAACCATTCGATATCACAGTAATCCAAGTCTATGCCCCAAACAGTAATGCTGAAGAAGCTGAAGTTGAACAGCTCTATGAAGATCTACAAGGCCCTCTAGAACTAACACCCCAAAAAGGTGTCATTTTCATTATAGGGAACTGGAATGCAAAAGTAGGAAGTCAGGAAACACCTGGAGTAACAGGCAAATTTGGCCTTGGAATGTGGAATGAAGCAAGGCAAAGACTAGTAGAGTTTTGCCAAGAAAATGCACTGGTCATAGCAAACACCCTCATCCAACAACACAAGAGAAGACTCTACACATGGACATCACCAGATGGCCAACACCGAAATCAGATTGATTATATTCTTTGCAGCCAAAGATGGAGAAGCTCTATACAGTCAACAAAAAACAAGACCAGGAGCTGACTGTGGCTCAGATCACAAACTCCTTATTGCCAAATTCAGACTGAAATTGAAGAAAGTAGGGAAAACTCCTAGACCATTCAGGTATGACCTAAATCAAACCCCTTATGATTATACAGTGAAAGTGAGAAATAGATTTAAGGGCCTAGGTCTGATATCTGATAGAGTGCCTGAAGAACTATGGACGGAGGTTCATGACATTATATAGGAGACAGGAATCAAGACCATCCCCAAGAAAAAGAAATGCATAAAAGCAAAATGGCAGTCTGAGGAGGCCTTACAAATAGCTGTGAAGAGAAGCGAAAAGCAAAAGAGAAAAGGAAAGATACACCCATTTGAATGCAGAGTTCCAAAGAATAGCAAGGAGAGATGAGAAAGCCTTCCTCAGTGATCAATGCAAATATATAGAGGAAAATAATAGAATGGGAAAGACTAGAGGTCTCTTTAAGAAAATTAGAGATACCAAGGGAACATTTCATGCAAAGATGGGCTCGATAAAGGACACAAATGGTATGGACCTAACAGAAGCAGAAGATATTAAGAAGAGGTGGCAAGAAAACACAGAAGAACTAGACAAAAAAGATCTTCATGAGCCAGATAAACATGATTCTGTGATCAATCACCCAGAACTAGACAGCCTGGAATGTAATATCAAGTGGTTCTCAGGAGACATCACTACAAACAAAGCTAGTGGAGGTGTAGAATTCCAGTTGAACTATTTCAATTCCTAAAATATGATGCTGTAAAAGTACTATACTCAACATGCCAGCAAATTCAGAAGTCTCACCAGTGGCCACAGGACTGGAAAAGATCAGTTTTCATTCCAATCCCAAAGAAAGACAATGCCAAAATATGTTCAAACTGTCGCCCAATTGCATTCATCTCACAAGCTAGCAAAGTAATGCTCAAATTTCTCCAAGCCCAGCTTCAACAGTATGTGAACTGTGAACTACCAGATGTTCAAGCTGGATTTAGAAAAGGCAGAGGAATCAGAGATTAAATTGCCAACATTCATTGGAGCATCAAAAAAGCAAGAGAATTCCAGAAAAACAGCTACTGCTTTATTGACTATGCCAAATCCTTTGACTGTATAGATCATGATTAAACTGTGGAAAATTCTGAAAGAGATGGGAATACCAGACCACCTTACCTGCCTCCTGAGAAATCTGTATGCAAGTCAAGAAGCAACAGTTAGAACTGGACATGGAACAGCAGACTGGTTCTAAATTGGGAGAGGAGGAATATCAAGGCTGTCACCCTGCTTATATGTGAGTACATTGTGAGAAACCTGGGCTGGATGAAGCACAAGCTGGAATCAAGATTGCCAGGAGAAATATCAATCACCTCTGATATGCAGTTGACACCTCCCTTATGGCAGAAAGCGAAGAAGAACTAAAGAGCCTCTTGATAAAAGTGAGAGAGGAGAGTGAAAAAGTTGGCTTAAAGCTCAACATTCAGAAAACGAAGATCATGTCATCTGGTCCAAGATAGGGAAACAATGGAAACGGTGGCTGACTTTATTTTGGGGGGCTCCAAATCATTGCAGATGGTGGCTGCAGCCATGAAATTAAAAAACGCTTTCTCCTTGGAAGAAAAGCTATGACCAACCAAAACAACATATTAAAAACCAGAAACATTACTTTGCTGACAAGGTCCGTCTTGTCAAAGTTATGCTTTTTCCATTAGTCATGTATGGATGTGAGAGTTGGACTATAAAGAAAGCTGAGTGCCAAAGAATTGATGCTTTTGAACTGTGGCATTGGAGAAGACTCTTGAAAGTCCCTTGGACAGCAAGGAGATCCAACCAGTCCATCCTAAAGGAAATCAGTCCTGAATATTGATTGAAAGGACTGATGCTGAAGCTGAAACTCCAGTACTTTGGCCACCTGATGTGAAGAACTGACTCATTTGAAAAGACCCTGATGCTGGGAAAGATTGAAGGTAGGAGGAAATGGGGATGACAGAGGATGAGATGGTTGGTGATGATGAGATGAGTTGGTGATGGTCAGGGAGGCCTGGCGTCCTGCAGTCCATGGAGCTGCAAAGAGTTGGACAGGACTGAGTGACTGAACTAAACTGAACTGAACGTGTGCTTTATTTTCCTCTTTCCTACATGTCAAAACTTTTGAAAAATGAGGGCTTAAATTTTCCTGCGTACAGAGTGGAAGATCCACAGTAGCAAGGTTTTTGAAAGAAAAAAAATCCATATTTCCTTTTAAAATATCTAGTATTGAAATAGATAATAATCCTCACTGCCTAGAATGGGTTTATTTTAAAATGTTTGATTGTGCTTGAATTTATCTGGAATAAACTTTGTTTTCCTACTGACTGCATCATCGGAGTAGAGTGAGATGAGAGCAGGTAGGGCGAAAGGAGTTAAAGGTGTTCCCATGTGGACCATCTTCAGAGCGCTGCCCCTTGCAGGGGGCCAGTAGGCGCTCCCCAGCAAGACATCACCACCCTCCTTTACCCAGCTTTCTTTCACGCTTACTTCTGCAAAACTCCTGTTATATGTCAAAAGTAGGTTTTTTGATGGCATTCAGTATACTCTATCTTGATGTTGTTGAAATTAGAAGCTTTAGTTTCTAGGAAATATACTGCTTCCCATTTTATTCATGTAAGTTTTCTTTTCTTTTTTTTTTTTTAACAAAATCAAGGTGTAAAACTGTATACCACACATGATCTCCTGTTACAAATACTGTATCTAAATTATGGCCTGTTAGGTTTGACAGTAAAATCTAGAATGTCCAGTTAAATTGGGATTTCAGATAAATAAAAATATCTGAGACGTGCTTATATATTAAAAAGCTACTTTTTGTTTATCTGAAATTCAAATCTAACTAGGTCCCTGTATTTTTATTTGCTAATCTGGGAACCCTAGGCTTGTGTACAAGCCTACACTTCTTCCGAAAGCTTCTTTGGTTTCATTTTGTGGGGATTATGATACTCTTCTGTTTGACCTGACCACAGGAAACAGAATCCACAGACTCCTCTGTCCATGGGATTTCCCAGGAAAGAATACTGAAGTGGGTTGCCTTTTCCTCATCCAGGGGAAAAAACCCAACCCAGGGATGGAACCTAGATCTCCTGCATTGGCAGGCGGATTCAATACCACTGAGCCACCACCAGGAAGCCCATAGGAGTCACAGAGAAATTGAAAGTCGCTCAGTCATGTCCAGCTCTTTGCGATCCCGTGCACTGTCCATGGAATTCTCCAGGCCACTATACTGGAGTGGGTAGCTGTTCCCTTCTCTAGAGGATCTTCCCAACCCAGGGACTGAACCCAGGTCTCCCACATTGCAGGCAGATTCTTTTCCAACTGAGCTATTGGGGTAGCTAGCAGTCTTAAGATGGGTTTTAATAACTAAATGCATAATTATTGACAGTCATGGGATAAATAAAATTTTAATCCTAATAATTATTGTCTATTAAAGAGATGGGAATAGCAGACCAGCTAACCTGCCTCTTGAGAAATCTGTATGCAGGTCAGGAAACAACAGTTACAACTGGACATGAAACAACAGACTGGTTCCAAATAGGAAAAGGAGTACGTCAAGGCTGTATATTGTCACCCTGCTTATTTAACTTATATTCAGAGTACATCATGAGAAATGCTGAACTGAAAGAAACACAAGGTGGGATCAAGATTGCTGGGAGAAATATCAATAACCTCAGATATGCAGATGACACCACTCTTACGGCAGAAAGTGAAGAGGAGCTAAAAAGCCTCTTGATGAAAGTGAAAGAGGAAAGCGAAAAAGTTGGCTTAAAGCTCAACATTCAGAAAACAAAGATCATGGCATCTGGTCCCATTACTTCATGGGAAATAGATGAGGAAACAGTGGAAACAGTGTTAGACTTTATTTTGGGGGGCTGCAAAATCACTGCAGAAGATGATTGCAGCCATGAAATTAAAAGACGCTTATTCCTTGGAAGAAAAGTTATGACCAACCTAGATAGCATATTCAAAAGCAGAGACATTACTTGGCCGACTAAGGTCCATCTAGTCAAGGCTATGGTTTTTCCTGTGGTCATGTATGGATGTGAGATTTGGACTGTGAAGAAGGCTGAGCGCCGAAGAATTGATGCTTTTGAACTGTGGTGTTGGAGAAGACTCTTGAGAGTCACTTGGACTGCAAGGAAATCCAACCAGTCCATTCTGAAGGAGATCAGCCTTGGGATTTCTTTGGAGGGAATGATGCTAAAGCTGAAGCTCCAGTACTTTGGCCACCTCATGCGAAGAGTTAACTCATTGGAAAAGACTCTGATGCTGGGAAGGATTGGGGGCAGGAGGAGAAGAGGACGACAGAAGATGAGATGGCTGGATGGCATCACGGACTCGATGGATGTGAGTCTGAGTGAACTCCGAGAGTTGGTGATGGACAGGGAGGCCTGGCGTGCTGTGATTCATGGGGTCGCAAAGAGTCGGACATGACTGAGCAACTGAACTGAACTGAAAGCAGTCTTGTTAATGCTTATAGACTATTTCTGTATCAGTTCCAAGAACTGAAATTTTATATTGAGTTTTTAAGGAGAAATCCAGAGTTCAGACTACATTATACATTTCTAGAAATATTAGGAGTAATTCTCACCAAAGACTGAAGTGAAGCAATTTTAAGAGCTTAATGGATGCTACTGCCAGAATCGAACCCTCAGAAAGTATATATTATATGTACAGTCGGTTTCATGGGTTCAAAACATCTTTTAAAAAAGAATAAGTATGACCTTTGAATAGCATGCATTTTACCATAGGAAGGGCCAATTTGTCATACCGTTCTGAACCTCAAGTTAGCATTTAAAGTATTCAGTAATGTTTATTTGAAAGAAGTTTTGTTCTGTTTTATTTTAAAGTTGAAAAAATAAAAAAATTGTATCCCTGTTTCTGAAGTGATCTCCATCTCACACACACACATAATGACACCTGGATTTTTAAATAAATTACTAGCATCCTGGCAATGCCTCCTTAAAGTTTCCTAAACCCTCTGTTAGTGGAAATTTAGGAACTGGTCGATTGTAGTCTCATTGCTTGTTCTTTATAGCTTTTGAACACAGGCTGCCATACATTAGTAATGAAGAATCACTCTCCTTTCTGGCCCACGCTGCTGGGAACAGACAGCAGACATGCCTCTTGCTTGTCTCCCATCTGAATACATGAGGGTGGGATTTATGCAGGTGATAAATCTAGTCAGAATAAAGCCTCTAAGTGGTAACCAATTTCGTGGTGTGTAAGTATCATTGATTCGTTAATCTGAGGGTGTTTTTATAAACTGATTTGGATTAGTGAGTGCTGATAGCAGAGCTATCTGAAGGCCTTTGAGTAATGGTAAATGTAGTGAATAAGGCAGTGAAAATTAACCCGTTGGCCCCATGTGTACATTTAAATCACAGCCTTTGAAACGAGACGGTGATCTCATTACATGCGATCTGCTAGCATGTAAACTTTACAGTGGTTTCCCAGGTTGCTCAGCAGTAAAGAATCCCCTACCGATTCAGGAGACGTGGGCTTTCAGTCTCGGGGTTGGGACGATCCCCTGGAGTAAGAAACGGCAGTCCACTCCAGGGTTCTTGCCGGAGGATGCCATGGGCAGAGGAGCCGGGCGGGCTACAGTCGGTGGGGTCTCAGAGAGTCAGACACGACTGGTGACTAAACCACCATCACCACCATCCTTTAGTGCACCAGCCGTAGAGGCCATTTCTTCATGCTCTAGGTCCTGGAGAAAAGGCGCCATGGAAAGCCACTGAGACTTCAGGCTGTGTGAGCATAAATCCTCTAAAACGTACGAGGCACTTTTCAGAGAGGCCGACTGAAGTAATTCTCCAGACACATCCTGTATAAGGCGCTGAATTTACATTTAATTTAGGGGCTTAGATTTCTCTGTGATAAAATTTAATGCTGAAAATATTTTTTTTTCCTCTAAAATTTCTTAGTTGGGAATACTGGGACCATGCTGTTTCAACAGAAAGGGTATAAGGATATTCTACTCAGAGATGCAAAATGAGAACTTTTTTCAATGGAAATAGCAAAGTGATGGGGATGGATTTCAGTCCTTAGATGTTTTTTCCTTCTTTCTTTTTTTAAAGCAAGAGCTCCTTTAGAAATGGAACTTAAGTTATTAGCACAGAAGAAGCACTTGCACCTCAGTGTGTGTGTGTGTGTGTGTGTGTGTGTGTGTCACTCAGTCATGTCCAACTCTTTGTGACCCCATGGACTGTAGCCCCGCCAAGCTTCTCTGCCCATGGAACTCTGCAGACAAGAATACTGGATTGGATTGCCATTCCCTTCTCCAGAGGAACCTCCCAACCCAGGGACTGAACCCTGCTATCCTGCATCACAGGCAGATTCTTTACCATTTGAGCTACAGGGAAGTCCTGTTTGCGCCTCAAGGATGAAGATAGTTGCATTTCTCCATAAAGCATAACATCAAGATAACAAGCAAGCGTGGGCAAGAGCATGGCACCCAGAGCAGAAAACCAAACCCAGCTTCCCCTCCAGGAATATTGTGGCAAAAACCACAGTTGCAGATTCGGCACGGAATCATGCATGGGAGAAACAATTGAAGAGCTGATTCCTAATAAATTTGCCCTTATAGAAGACAAGAGCATGATTTGAAAAATGAGGAGAGTCGTCCAGCCGAATGGAGATTTTGGATGTGTATTGAATCTGCTGCCTGGATTGAGTGACCTGTACTTTGTTGAAATCTGAGTTAATAAGGTAGTTACATGATGCCACTCCCTTAATCTGTCTTCAGGATTGCTGGAGAAGGGCCAGACATCTGCCTACCTCCTGCAGCAAACCCTGAAATGACACCACTCCTCTGTGTCTAGAAATGCCCCTGGTACACGTATGTCTGTGTCAGGAGACACGGAATTGTTGCTGGTCTGTGCTACAGTTTCATATCTCTTTAACTGACAACCAGCTGGGATGAAGTTTCTATTCCACTTTAGGTATATGTACTTCAAAAGTAACAAGCAATGGTTTGGATGAATTTTGAATCCTCACTGATACATTCACAAAATTTCAGAGGGAAATGTAGCAGATTCTATTTTGCCTTCAGCTTAGAATCTTGAGCTTTAATTTCTCTTTTTGAAAAGTGCACATCGATCTGCAAAAGAGGAATGACTTCTGATTCCCAAGACCTCATCTGCTGATACTGATTATTCTCTTTTCGAAATTATTCTGATATAGTCGTAATCACTTGCAAAAGAAGACTCCATCGCCCATCACAAAAAGATTCGATGCACCGCTGAGGCACGAGACTGACATTTTTCAAGAATCCAAGAAAGCCGAGGCTCATTTATGGATCTTATTTATCAACAAAACCTTCTTTCACCATGTGTATCTTGTAGCTGTGACTTGTTTGAGCTGTCAGTAAGCATCTGATGATGCCCGTGTGCTTCAGAAAGAGCTTTAGTGTTCAACTCACACCTTGAACCCTCCTCCCGAAATGCCAGCCTAAAAGGGAATCCAGACTGTAGAGAATCCAGACGACTGGAAAGATTCAACCACCAGGTTTTTTCCTCCTGATTTAAATGCTGGGAAGAAAAGCAATCGGATTCTGAAGTGTTCTTTGTTTCTTCTCCAGATAACAAATCGGGCTTCACACAAGTAGGGAAGCCGTTGTTGACATTAGGTGACAGATCCGAAGCGATGCATCCTTTACGAAATAACACCGCACTGCTAATAAAGCAGTCCCGGCAGGCAGGCTTGCGCTGTGTCATTTGTTTCCGTGCTGTGATGGTATAACCCTGACATGCCGAAAAACGGCTGTACAGGGTCTCATCCGGCAATCGCGGCTCCGCGCGTTTCTGACATAACGTTTGTTATCGCCGTGCTTGGCGTGTCTTCTGAGAAGCAATATCCTAAATAAAGCTGGGTGTAGAATCCCTCTCATGCAGAATAGCATGGTTTCCCCACCATCAGCTTATCTCAAGTCTATTCAAATAGATGTTCATTGCACATTTCCTATTGGACGGGATGGTTGTTCTCTTATAATAAAACCAGAGAATCCTCTACATCATTTAAAAAAAAAGAACAACAACCTTTGGATGGCACAGTGTAAGGGAGATATGTTAAAAGATTTTCTTGTAATAAATAGGCCTGTCATAGGGTTTTGGTGTCTTTGTCTGGCATATAACAATTGTCATAGATGAACTATTATCATACTAAATTAGCTAATCTTATAAAACAGATTTTCATGCCTTTTAGACTATATTTAATCTCAGATTTCTCAGCACCATTATATCCAGAGCATGTGGGTACTCCCTTGTGAGTCAGCAGCTCAAAGTAGAAAGGTTGGAAGCTGGTGTCCCATTTGGTTGGGAAGCTGAAAGGAGAGCCTGTATTGAGCATACACGTTTTTCATAATTATGTTGCCTGCGGGGTTGCCACCTGTCCTAATTTGATCTGATTAAGGTGAAATGCAAAAACTGTCCTCATTTCTCTCTGAGTGGAGTGGTGCCAAGCTTCATCTCAGGAAGGAAGAAGAGATGAATTCGTACAGAACCGAGGAGAGAAGGGGTGGAATGTTGAAGCCACAGCCAGCTCTCCGTACTCTGGGAAGGGGAGAAATGGCCTGCCTGCTCTTAGGGGTGAAGGTTTATAGACAGATCCTGAAGAGGAGTTCAGCAGCAGCTATCCAAACATTAGATGCAATAATGCTTTACCGCGGTAGGAGCTGCACTTGGAGAATATGTCCTCTCTCAGTCATTCCAGTACTTTACAGATAGACAGGTGTAGATGTCTCCCTGACACAAATGTTATCATTCAGAGTTTGGTTGGAGGATATAGTGCATGTGATGGAAAGGGGAGCAGCCGTGAAAAGTGATGACATATGCCATGAAAAGACGGCATTCATATCACCGGGCAAAAAGAGGAAGATAGAGAATTTCATGTACACTCTAAGGCCACGTATTTTATGTGTTGCTGTGTAAGTGTGTGTGTACAGTAAGAGAATTACCTAGAAAAATATTCACCAAAATAGCAGTGGTGACTGTCTCTGAGTAGTGAAATTGCTGGGTTTCATTTTCTCTATGATTTTAATATTTTACAGTGAGCATGGACAAAAACTCAGAAAACTTTTTTTAAGAGAACACAGAATTGTAGACATTAAACATTTCCTTAACTTCTAGATAAAGAAAAAAAAAACCTCATAAGAAATGAAAAATCTGTCTCTGCTAGGTTGCCTCAGTCATGTCCAACTCTGTGAACTTATGGAGTATAGTCTGCAAGGCTCCTCTGTCCATGGGATTCTCCAGGCAAGAATACTGGAGTGGGTTGCCACTTCCTCCTCCAAGAGATCTTCCTGACCCAGGGATTGAGCCCATGTCTTTTATGTCTCCTGCACTGGCAGGCAGGTTCTTTACCACTGACGCTGCCTGGGAAGCCTAAGACATGAAGAGCGTGTATGCCTTTTTGCAGTGTCCCCCCATAGTGCTGAGCCATCGTGGTGGCGGTTTGATCACTAAGTCGTGTCTGACTTGTGATCCCGTGGACTATAGCCCGTCAGGCTCCTCTGTCTATGGGATTTTTCGGGCAAGAATACTGGAGTGGGTCACCATTTCCTTCTCCAGGGTATCTTCTTGACCCAGGAATCGAACCCAGGTCTCCTGCATTGCAGGTGGATTCCTGCATTCCAGGTGGACTTTTTACCTGCTGAGCTACCAGAGAAGCCCTTGAGCCTTCAGAAAACCCAATTTTCTTATTTCTTGTCCCAAGATGGGCTTTGTCTTAAACTTCATCTTTTTAGAATAGCAGATCATGTGTGCTAACAGCTGTCTACCCATATATTGGTATAAATATCTCTCTTATTTGTCCTGAAATAATTAAAGACGGTAAATAGTGCTGTATATATTCAGGGAACTAGATATAATCTGGGTTCTGTGCACTCAGCATGATATCATCATCAACAACAACCAAAAAAAAAGTGAGAACTGAGAGTCAAACATAAAAGCTTCAGGTTTTCTGGAACCCTCTACAGTTAATCGTCACAGAATTCACCTGTAAATCATGGATCTATCTTTGGTTTAAAGGTTTTATGGATCTTGCAGAATCACTTTTTGCGTTTTGAGGTGAGGCGTATAAGTAGAGAGATATTAGTTGGAATTGAATAGCTGTCCTCTGAGTGGCTTCATAGTCTTATCCCAGCTCCAGGCCTGTGCTGGGGCCACCTCCACGGAGAGGGGCTCACCCCTACCAGGGCAGCGGGGGAGTGTGGATCCGAGTCATAAGACACAGCTCTGAACTCATCTTCTGTGTTCATGACACTTACATCCTTATTGTAAGATTAATAATAGTATACTAGTGCAGACTGCCCCAATTGTGAGTGTGTCTGGTTTACCCAACACTGTAATATGTAGCTCTGCAAAGGAGTGCTTCCAGCTAAGAGATCATTAATTGTTCTGTAATAATCTAAAGACTTTAACCCAAGACATGGTTTTCTCCTATAGGAATATTTCTGCTATTGTAAAATGAATTATCAAAAGAGTTAGGTTGTTATTAGATATGTGCCTTTTAAAATATCTCCTTTAAGGCTATTTTTCCTGAGTCAGAGTGCTTTTAGTAAAAGGACTTTGTACTTGAGCAAAAAATAGTGGATTTGGGGCAAGATATAATGGTCAGCTGAATTAAGTTTGCCCATTCCAGTCTCTTGATTCCTAGAATGTCAATGTTCACTCTTGCCATCTCCTGTTTGACCACTTCCAATTTATCCTGATTCATGGACCTAACATTCCAGGTTCCTATGCAATATTGCTCTTTACAGCATCAGACTTTCCTTCTATCACCAGTCACATCCACAAGTGGGTATTGTTTTTGCTTTGGCTCCATCCCTTCATTCTTTCTGGAGTTATTTCTCCACTGTTCTCCAGTAGCATATTGGACACCTACCCACCTGGGCAGTTCCTCTTTCAGTGTCCTATCTTTTTGCCTTTTCATACTGTTCATGGGGTTCTCAAGGCAAGAGTACTGAAGTGGTTTACCATTCCCTTCTCCAGTGGACCATGTTTTGTCAGAAGTTTCCACTATGACCCATCCATCTTGGGTGACCCTACATGGCATGGCTCATAGTTTCATTGAGTTAGACAAGGCTGTGCTCTATTGAAAGGGGAGAGTGGAAAAAAAAAAAACTGGTTTAAAACTCAACATTCAAAAAACTAAGATCATGGATCTGGTCCCATCATTCCTTGGCAAATAAATGGGGAAACAATGGAAACAGTGACAGACTTTATTTTGGGGGGCTCCAAAATCACTGCAGGTGGTGACTGCAGTCATGAAATTAAAAGATGCTTACTCCTTGGAAGAAAAGTTATGACCAACCTAGACAGCATATTAAAAAACAGAAACATTACTTTGCTGACAAAGGTCCATCTAGTCAAAGCTATGCTTTTTAGTCATGTATGGATGTGAGAGTTGGACTATAAAGAAAGCTGAGCACTGAAGAACTGATGCTTTTGAACTGTGGTGTTGGAGAAGACTCTTGAGAGTCCCTTGGACTGCAAGATCCAACCAGTCCATCCTAAAAGAAATAAGTCCTGAATATTCATTGGAAGGACTAATGCGAAAGCTAAAAAAAAAAAAACTGGTTTAAAACTCAACATTCAAAAAACTAAGATCATGGATCTGGTCCCATCATTCCTTGGCAAATAAATGGGGAAACAATGGAAACAGTGACAGACTTTATTTTGGGGGGCTCCAAAATCACTGCAGGTGGTGACTGCAGTCATGAAATTAAAAGATGCTTACTCCTTGGAAGAAAAGTTATGACCAACCTAGACAGCATATTAAAAAACAGAAACATTACTTTGCTGACAAAGGTCCATCTAGTCAAAGCTATGCTTTTTAGTCATGTATGGATGTGAGAGTTGGACTATAAAGAAAGCTGAGCACTGAAGAACTGATGCTTTTGAACTGTGGTGTTGGAGAAGACTCTTGAGAGTCCCTTGGACTGCAAGATCCAACCAGTCCATCCTAAAAGAAATAAGTCCTGAATATTCATTGGAAGGACTAATGCGAAAGCTGAAGCTCCAAAACTTTGGCCACTTCTTGCAAAGAACTGACTCCTTGGAAAAGACCCTGATGCTGGGAAAGACTGAAGGCAGGAGAAGGGGGCGACAGAGGATGAGATGGTTGGATGGCATCTCTGACTCAGTGGCATCACATTCGAGTCTGACCTAGCTCTGGGAGTTGCTGATGGACAGGGAAGCCTGGCAAAGAGTCGGACACGACTGAGCGGCTGAACTGGACTGAACTAGGGCAAGACGCTATGTGAGCTAATCCCCCTTTCAGGAGTGTGAGGAGCACTGTACACAGGGAGTCTGGAGGTTGCACACACCCCCCTTCCCTGGTTTTGAGGGAGTGCACGGTATAAAATAGAAAGAAGATACACTGACATGCGAGAGCAAAGCCTACTGAGGGCGGCGGCGGCGGGAGAGTTCATGACTGTGTGTGCCCTCAGCTCTCTGAGCAGGAGCTGTAGGAGGATGGAGCTATAGCGGGATGGACAAGTGAATGCTCACAGCTACAGAGGGATAAACGAGGACCAGCAGGCCCTCCTCTGACCCAGCCCTGGGCACATAAGATGCAGGGAGGACCCCTGGAGGATGTGAGTCAGGGAAGGCCTACAGCATGCCCTCTGGGCCTTTGCAGCGCACAGCACCTTCCCCTCCAAGCCCCTGCCTTGTCCCCACCGCCAGGGCAGCGTCACACCCCCAGAAGGTGGCAGCCCGTTGCGCCCCACCTGTGGTGCTCCAGTGTCCCTCACCCGTGCTTCACATCACTCACCCCCAGCTGCCCCCTCACTAAGTAACAGAGTGTAGAGCTTGCAGGGATGTGAAGCTCTCAGCATGGAAATCAAACACTAGGTACAGGGCCCGGTACACAGTCCTGTTTCAATCAGACTTCACTTGGTGGATTATTTTGAAGCAAATTCGAGAGGTTGTATTGTCTCATTGAGAGCTACCAAACGATAAGGACATTTCCTGAGCATAGCCACACTGTCTCTATCATATCTAAAGTATAGATTATAATCCCTAACGTCACCAAGGATATCAAGTCATTGTTTACATTCTGCTTATTGTCTCAACAGATTTTGACAGTGAGCTTTTCTCCAAACCAGGAACCAAGAACAGTCCACACGGTGCATCCGCCACCACGTTTCCTGTTTCTTAAGTCTCCCCGTCTCTCTCCTGTAAGATCTTTGTGGTGTTTGTTGAAGTTGGGCCATTTGCTGTAGAGCATTTTGAATTTTGCCGCACTCCTATGAGGGCTATATACGGAGGTGTGTTTCTCAAATGTAGCATGCAACTAATGTCACTGAAGAGGGCTCAGTAAAATGCAGTTGCTGAGCCCCAGCCCATAGTTCCTGATTCAGTAGGCCGGGGTGGGCCTGAGAACCTGTGTATCTCAGAAGTTCCTCGATAACCATGATGATGCTGGTCCGTGATGACGCCACACTCTGAGAACCCCTGGTGTAAGCCGTCCTCTGCGTGCTGCGTCACCTCTGAATGGGCATTTCTAACCAAAGGTTTGATCTGAATGAAGGCTTTCATTTCTCACAGGAATCTTCAAAACCAGCCTTATGTATTTTTACCACGTGGCACAAACTGTCCTTTGTCCACTTTTGTGGGCCTAGCAACCATTGTTGATTATTACTTAATTTCATTTGGTTTTCTATATTCTGATAATTCTATCATTTCTTATTAATTTATTCCTGGAGTGCTTTTATTGAAAGAAATCTTTTTTAACCGACTATTTGGTTACTCAGAGATGCAATTCTTATGTTAGAGGCAATTTAAATCTTGATTCAAATACCCTACCTTTTATTTATCAGTTTTAAGAATAATGAATTGTCTTCCTAGTATCCTCTACAACTGATAAATAAAGTGTTTTTTTTTTAAATCTTAAGAACTCATGACTTTTAACATATCCAATGCACTTAAATATATTGCAGTTCCTATTTTTATTGGTACTCAAATTACCCTGTCTTGTACTAGTGTGGACCCCTCTATGTGGGTTCTGGAGTCCTTTGGACATAACCCTAACAGTTTTTGTCTTGTTTGCTTTATTTTAATTGAGCTATAATTGACATATAACTTTATATTAGTTTCAGATGCACAACATAATGATTGATATTTGTACATATTGCAAAGTGATCACAATAAGTCTAGTTAACATCTGTCATACACAGTTAGGTTTTCCCTTATGATGAGATTTTTTTTTAAGATCTCTCATAGCAACTCTCAGATATCTAATTAAGTATAGGCATACCTGACTTTATTGCACTTAATTATGGTTCACAGATACTGCATTTTTTCCTTTTAAAAACTGAAGGTTTGTGGCAACACTGAATTGGAAAAGATGAGCAATGCCTTATTTCCAACAATATTTGCTCACTTTGTCTTCTTCATATTTTAGTAATTCTCACATTATGATAAACTTTTTCAGTATTATTATATTTGTTGTGGTAGAAAAGACCCTGAAACTGGGAAAGATTGAAGGCAAAAGGGGAAGGGAGTGGCAGAGGATGAGATGGTTGGAGAGCGTCACTGACTCAATGGACATGAATTTCAGCAAACTCCAGGAGATGGTGACGGACAGGGAAGCTGGTGTGCTGCAGGCCATGGGGTCACAGAGTCAGACAGGACTTAGCGATGGAACAGCAACAGTGGTGATCTGTGGTTAATGATCTTTGATGTGTCAATTGCATTTGTAACATTTGTCATTTTCTCACTGTCTTCCTTTCTGACACAGCATCTCTGTTTCATGTGTCACCTCTGGTCCAAACTCTGTGGACCTCCTCTCTTTCCAGTTCCAAAAGGCACACTTTTGTACTTTACCAGACAGGATTATCAACTGACATTTGTTAAAGTCACCAAATAATAAAAGTAGAAACACTGCAAATACAAGGAACACCAATAGTTTAGACCACAGCTTAGACAAGGTGACAGCATAAAAATATTAAAATCGCCTCTTGGATGAAGCTAGAATTGACAGGTTTCTTCACTAAAATAACTTGACTCAAATCCATGGAAGTTCTGAAAGTAAAAGTTGGTATATATACGAACTTATAAAAGGACAGTTGCAGACAGATGAAGGTTCTTAGTAAGATAATCATCAGTTTTGAGACACTGAATACATTGGAATCTATGATTTTCATTTTCTAGTTGACAAATGCTTTAAAGCAAAGCGTCTGTAAAACATTTCTTACGGAGATGCACAGGCAGAATGGCTGGATTTACTGCCTGAAGTGGCCTGTCCCCAGGCACTGTGACCTGCCCAAGGCATGAGCAGGGAAGGAACCCCAGTCTGGCCAGATGATGGGGTGATAACCAGAAACCTGGCAAACTTGTTGGCTAAACCTCACCGTCTCTGTGTTTTAAAGGTGCCTCGCTGATGCTTGTGAATGCTGTCTTCAGAATGTGAACGACAAGCATGAACTCATTGGTATAACTCTGCTGACAACTGAAGATTACTCATATTCAGTTATTTTAGCTAATTAAAGAGTGATTACTAATTTTCATGTGGGAAGATATAAAGGTCTAGGGGAACCATAGTATAAATAATGATACAGTTGAAGCTGTATAGGTGGTTTTTTCTTTTTTTTGCCCGTCATTGAGGCTATTTGTCCTTTAAATTGGATTATTGGTTTTATTTTTTTATCTCATCTCTTTCAACTGTATCTTACACCAGTATACAAATTTTAAACATCTGAACTATGGGAGAGCAGTGATGAATCTAAACAGCAGCAGCAGCAGCAGCAGTACTTAGAGTACTTAAAAACTTATTGTTTTGTTTTGTTTAGAATTTAAAATATTCCTGTCAGTCATGATGCAATTATGCCCACACGAAGATGA
Source organism: Madoqua kirkii (assembly GCA_006408675.1). Taxonomy (NCBI): domain Eukaryota; kingdom Metazoa; phylum Chordata; class Mammalia; order Artiodactyla; family Bovidae; genus Madoqua; species Madoqua kirkii. Next base: position 9,580 of record SJYC01004022.1, on the reverse strand, counting down.
ATAAAAGAAACAAAATGCGTAGCACTAAAGTGGCAAGGGAAATTACTGAAATAAATTAAAATACAGAAATTCAGAAACAAAATACCATAAAGACTTTGTAAAAATCAAGTTTTTTATGTTCCTCTGCAGTCTCCCTTTATTCTCTAAATGATCTCTTCATCTCATTTTTAAGCCCTCTTTAGAACTGTGCCAAATCTTAAAATCCAATTATATTTATTTCTTTAATATTGTCTTGGATATTATTTTCTCAAACTTAGTAGGGCCTGAATTATGTCCCAAGGAAGTTCACTTGAAAGAACCATTCTTTTTTTTTTTTATTAAAAATATTGTATTGCTAATAAAGGCTGGCCGTTGTCTGAGCCTTTAGAGAGCTGTAACCTTTTTGTTTGTGGAGAGTTTCACCTCAGTGTTGATGGTTTCTCAGTGATTAGGGTGGTGATTGGTGAAGGTTCAGGTGGTTGTAACAATTTGAAAGAACCATTCTAAGGCAAAATGTAGGGTACAAAAACGAAAAGCAAAAATTTCCAGTTCTTAAAGGAACAAAGAATGTTCCATAAACTTGTACACACACACACACACACACACACACACACACACACACACACATATATATATACACACACATACACACACACATATATATATAGTTTGGAACTCACACTGCTTATACCCTGAATAAATCTCATTACTATAACCATGGTAGTTAGTCACCCATATGACCCACTGAACCTATTGGATCATGCTTTATCTCACTGGGTCTCCTTTCTGATTGGATCTACTCAGGGATTCCAATCCCATGAGTTCTCTTTACCCCGTAAAGTTAATCAGACATTGATGTGCTTGCTTGGGTAAACCAACCACCACAAAGTATGGAGAAACATATTAAAGGCAATAGGAAGCTATTTCTCCATAGCTTCCCCCTCTGCCAGGCTTCTCTGGTGGCTGAGATGGTAAAGAATCCGCCTGCAATGTAGGAGAGGCAAGAGACTCAGGCTGGGTCCATCCCTGGGTGGGGAAGATCCCCTGGAGACCCACTCCAGTATTCTTGCCTGGAGGATTCCATGGACAGAGGAGCCTGACGGGCTACAGTCCTTGGGCTCACAAAGAGTCAAAGACACGACTGAGTGACTAACACTTCACCTTTCCTTCCTGCTTCGCCTTTGCTCATTTCAAGCACAAATGAACTTTTGAGACCAGCAGGAGAAAGAGAGTAGTGGATTGGGATCCCTTTTCACTCTGAGAGCCTTGCACCCCAGTGGTCACTCTTAAGTACTGACCATCCTGATTGAGCTAGGACTTCCAGATGATGAAAATACCTGCCCTCTAGAAATTTGAAGTCAAAACCTCAGAAATATAGGTCAATACCAAAAGAAGAGTTTTATGAACTACAGAGGTGTAGGCAGAGTACCAATAAGATACACACTGAGAACCACTTTCTAACGTTTAAAGCTGTTTTGACATCATAATATAAAAATGAGAAAAATTTTGTGATTTTAATGTTTCTACTCTATTTCCTGTCTTATCTTCTATATATCCTGTGTCAATTCTCCCAAATGACCATCAGAAAGTCTATTCAACAAGCAGAACAGCATTTATTAGGTGTACTATAGTGAGAAACCCCACCATGTTGACTGCGGCGGGCTTTTACCGAAAGGAGAGGTCAGGATTTATAAGGTTTGGGAATCTGGGCTCACATGGTTAAGCAGATCGTTCTGGTAGGGAGCTGACTGGAACTGGGAGACATTCATGATGTAATAGTTAGAGGTTGGGAGACACAATGGACAGGATTTCAAAAGGATCCTTGATACGGAAACTGTGGTCTGATATATGAGCCGTTGCCAGGTGAGCAAGCTATGGTTCTGTTCAAGGAGATGGCTACTCAGATGAGCAAACTGGTTTAATTATTTGCAGAAATGTACTGAAGCAAACAGTGAAGTTATTTATTAAATTACATGCTTATCTTCAAAAAGCAGATTTTGTGGGGTTTTTTGGTTTCTTTTGGCAGTGGGGCTGAGGGGCAAACAATTAGGTCTCAGTGGTCTTATTTTGAGTTGGTTCTCAACCCACATAGTTACACCTGTAGACCCGGTCACTCTCAGTGCCCATCTGCACCCAAACAGCTGCTTGGCTTCCCTAAATACGCTTGGTGCTTCCAGCTCCAGCCTTTGATCCCATCCCTCATCTTTTTTTTTTCTTTTCTTAGCACCTCTCAGCACACCTGACTGTTTCTCCATTTGTGTGGTTTGTTGATGTGCATATTATTTAGTCTGCAAGCTCCATGGAGGCAAAGTCCCGCCTGACTTACCTTTGCCACCTTTGTTAGAATCTGGCCTTGTATATAGTAGACACGTGCGAAAGAGTTGCTTGTTAAAGAATCAGTGACTGTTGGGCTGGACTCCATCTCCTGCCCATCATAATATTTATTACTGCTGTTGTTCAGTCGTGTCTGACTCTTTGCGACCCCATGAACTGCAACACACCAGGCTTCCCTGCCCTTCACCATCTTCCAGAGTTTGCTCAGACTCACATCCATTGCATCAGTGATGCCATCCAACCATCTCGTCCTCCATCGCCCAGTCTCCTCTTGCACTCAATCTTTCCCAGCTTCAGGGTCTTTTCTAATGACTTGGCTCTTTGCATCAGGTGGGCAGAGTATTGGAACTTCAGCATCAGCCCTTCCAATGAATATTCAGGGTTGATTTCCCTTAGAGTTGACTGGTTTGATCTTGCTGTCCAAGGGACTCTCAAGAGTCTTCTCCAGCATCACAGTTTGAAAGCATCAATTCTTCAGCACTCAGCCTTCTTTACTAATACTGTTAGTGAAATGAAAAAACATGGAATTTCTAATTGTGTCTCATTATGAGTGAGACTTATTCTTCAGCAGTACCTCAAGGGAAAATAAGGCATTTTGTAGCCGCTGAGAACTGACTCAAAAAGATATTTGGATTAATACGGCAGCTGCCATGGCCCAGAAAATGCCATGCGTGCGTCTGTATCATGAACTCACAGACATCCGAGCGTAACCCACCTCTTCTGAGCTTTAGGAAGAGTAATTTGTGTGCTTTGGGGGCAGTAACTCCCTCATTTATAAGTGAGAAAATGAATAACTAATATTTGTGGCTTCTTTCGGTTTATTCTTAAAGCTTCAAAACCTATAAATGTTCCTGCTATCCTACTCAGATAAGCTGTGCTTGCTGATAAAGTGATTATATGAGAAGGTATTACGTCTCCAAACTACATACATGCTCATATGTGTTCATGATAAATATAAACTCAGATCTGTAAATTCTTGAATTTTTATTTGCATAAACAATGGGGGCTTCCCAGTTTGGCTCAGTGGGTAAAAAATCCACCTGCAACACAGGAGACTCAGATGTGGGTTTGATCCCCAGGTTGTATCCCTTGGCAGAGGGCATGGCAGCCCACTCCAATATTCTTGCCTGGAGAATCCCATGGACAGATCTTGGCGGGCTGTGTCCATGAGGTCACAAAGAGTCGGACACGACTGAAGCGACTGAGCATGCACGCAAACACTCCTAAACAATCTTTACTGATATCAGTAAAAGCCTGTCAGCAGAAAGGAACTAGTAATATAAACTTGGTTTTGTTTATTAAAGTCGTAATGCGTATTAAAGGTAGTTGTCCGATGTTTTGCCGCTTCACCTTTGATCACATTGAATCGTCATTGATTATTAATGCTATTTCATCAGCCATTTCCTTTTTCAAACTTGTACTTAAGGGAAAAATAGAAGGTAACTGTCATTGTTGAGCCTATATTTGGGATTCTAAGCTATAGCCAAGAGAGAAATTAATCCTCAAAGCATGTCACACCAAACAGCAGCAATCTGCAAATTGCAGATTATTTGCGTCACGTGGCCAGTGCCAGCAGCACATCAGAGAGCTGAAGTCCATTTCCATTTTTATCCCAAGCCCGGTGCTCACGGTTTTCCATTGAACCCAAAGGATATCACAATTGCCCCTGTGATGATTTGCAAGGAAATTAAAAAGAAAAATAGTGATTGAAGACTCATGTGGTTTTTAATGCTTTTCAAGGGAATGTATTTTCCAAATGAGTTTTCCCTACTTCGCAGCATGGTTATTGAGGAAAGTCAGCAGAAGCTTTCTTTAAAAGTTGTAGTTCAGTTAATTCCCCAAAGGTTTTTGGTTTTTGTTTTTTACTAGCTATCAGTGACTTTGTGGAACTGGTCCACAACTTTGTAATGCATTTTCCTGAGGAGATTCACAATTAGATTGTCAAACAATCTTTATGTTATGGAAATAAAAAGTAAATGTTGAAATAAAAATCCCAGTTTCAAAATTATCCTTTAAAAGGTTGAGATTCAATTCTGCCTTCTTATGCTTTTTATATACATTTTCTAGTTAATTTGAATACCCAAAAGGCAACTTATTTACAATAAGATCAGACGTTTAGAAAGCAGGTGCACACGATGAATGAGGGTTTTCCTGGCTGGAAAAAATGATCGAGAAACACAAACCTGAGAGCTGATCATTAGGATAAACCCAGAAGGAGATGAAATTCTATTTTCAATGCCCAAAGACAGCAAAACGCATTTTAATGGGCCAACAAAGTAGGGGTCTGTTCTAGGGGTAGATTCAGTTCTTGGGTCCCCAAACCAAAGTGGGCATTCTAGAAGGCGTTATCAGTAGGGTGGAAGGAAACCCACCAGTAAGATGTCAGAAGTAAAATGAAGAAATGAACGTTGCAGGTATGAGAACTCTCATCTAAAAAGCCTGACCTTGCAAGCAAAGAGAATATGCTTTTTGAAGCCTTTTGTTATTGTTTTTTGTTGTTGTTGTTTGTTTTTTTACAGTAGGTCCTTGCTGGTGATCTATTTTAAACATAGCAGTGTGTACATGTCCATCCTGAACTCCCTAACTGTCCCTTCCCTGTACCCTCCTTCGCCCTAATAACCATAAGTTCCTTCTCTGTGAGTCTGTTTCTGTTTTGCAAGTAAGTTCATTTCTATCCAACTCTGAGCTTTACTGCTGAGGATGAGAGTTCAATCTCTGGCTGAGAAACTAAGATCCCACTAGTGGTCAAAGTGGTGGGGCCAAAAAAAAAATCAAAGGCGTTTTGGAAGAAAGTACCAAAATGTCCCGGTTGCGTCTATACAACCTCAGGTTCCCCAGCATCTGGTCAATTGTCTGACACAGTCTGACACTAAGTTCATGAGTGAGTATGTTAGTAACAAATGAACTGGAGACCTCCTGCATAGCGCATTTGAGCAGGAATGTTGCTAACTACAAGGTCAGGTCTAAAAATAGAGGGAAGGGAAATGAACGTCTGGATGCTTCCTATAAATTTTTACACATGTTACAGATTGCTGGTGCTGCTACTTGTTGTTTAGTCGCTAAGTCATGTCCAACTGTTGCAACCCCATGGACTGGAGCCGATCAGGCTCCTTTGTCTGTGGGATTTTCCAGGCAAGAATATTGGAATAGGTTGCTATTTTCTTCTCCAGGGAATCTTCCTGACCTAGGGATCAAACTCAAGTCTCCTGCTTAGCAGGTGGATTCTTTACTGTCTGAGCCAGCAGGAAAGCCCATATTTCAGGTTACTTCAGGCATTGCCCCAGGAAAGAGAGGGATTCAATATGATCTCTATCACAAATCTAGAACTGTTATCTAGAAAGATTCTTCCAGCAGCAAGAATGTTTCATTATTAGAATGGGGTTCTTTGACTGACTCTCTGAATCTCTTATCCCTGTCGCTGGAAAGCTTGAGTCAGGGTCTGTAATGTAGCTGTTGGAAGTGTTACAGAAGGGAATTCTGCACTGAGAGAGGCTGGTCTAGAGAGAGTCATCACTAATAGCTCTTTAAAAACTAAGATATTTGTGTTCTTTAATATAAAGAACATAAATCTGTTTTTAACCACTGAAGAAATGAAATGCCAGCAAGTCCATAAAATCTAAGAATTAGATCTGGCTGTCATTGGTATAAACAAAATAATCAGATTGTATTTGCCAATTGCATGACTGTCCTAAGGAAAATATTCTGACATTCCCACAATGGTCTGAGTAATTGCCTATCGGAGTGGCCCCAATCTGAACCAACTCAGCAGACCTGGCCTCTGTCTCCCGTGGAAAGCAAAGCTCAACTCTCGCTGAAAATCACTTTTACTTTGACAAGACCAGTAGGAAATGAAACTATATAAAAAAATAAAAACTGTTTTGTTTGAGTAGTGGTATACTAATATTTTGATTTTAAAAATTCAACCTTGTGCCTGGAGCAAATAGACTTTCACTCAAAGGCCCTTAAATTATGCTATACATGCTCATATAGTCCCTTATTTCCCAATGCCCTTGTTCATGAAAACCAAAGACAATGACTTTCCCCCTTAATTCAGAGATAGTAACAAATAATTACAATTATAGTGAATGGAACTTGTGCCAGGCATTGTACCTATGGGCCCCCCAAACTGCTTTTTAAATCAACTTAATTATTTGTCATCCGTGCAAGCTTTATACATACACCAGCACATTTAAGTTGAATGTACTACCTTTTTTCAAGAGTATGATGATAGACAGTAAAACTGTACCAACTAAAGAGAGTCCATGTTTGTTACCAAGTTCAAGCTGTACTGTTCACCACTCAATAGGCCAATAAATCAAGGAACAATGTTCTGAGGCAAGGAATAGCAACTTTATTAAGAAAATCGCAGATTGAGACGATGGTGGACGCGTGTCCCAAAGAACCATCTTACTCAAGTTAGAATTCAGGCTTCTTTTATCCTAAAAGGACTGGGAGCGTGACTGGTGCTGGCAAATTTTTCGGTGCCCTAATTCTTGGCTATTGCAGTTGTCCACATTGGTCTGGTCACAGTGCTGTTATATACCACCAGCAAAACAAATGTTCCGTAACTTTTTGTCTCTATACGAAAGGGGAAAATATTATACCTTTGAAGGTCAGAGCCTTGAAAATGGACTGTGTATTTCAGGCTGTAGGCAACATTTCACAAAAGGTGCAGAGTCAGCACAGGCAACAGAGCACAAAAGGATAGATTCAATATGGAGGCAAGTTTGTTCTTTTCTGTTTCATATTCACAGTATCTCCTTGCATGTTGTTTGTTTTTTCTCCCCCTTGAGTCACTACAGACTTCCCTGATAGCTCAGTTGGTAAAGAATCCGCCTGCAATGTAGGAGACCCTGGTTTGATTCCTGGGTCAGGAAGATCCCCTGGAGAAGGGATAGGCTACCCATTCCACAGTTCTTGGGCTTCCCTTGTGGTTCAGCTGGTAAAGAATCCACCTGCAATACAGGAGACTTTGGTTCAATTCCTGGGTTGGAAAGATCCCCTGGAGAATGGAAAGGCTACCTGCCGCAGTATTTCAGCCTGGAAAATTCCATCAACTGTATAAGTCCTTGGGGTCACAAAGAGTTGGACACGACTGAGTGACTTTCATTTTCACGAGGAACACATTTAACCTCTGAAATTTTGTTTTGCTTCTGTACTTTGTTGTTTAGATTTTTGATGCCTCTAAAGTAGTGTATTTTCTCCCCCAAACACAAGAAGTGCACTCAAGTTACTCAGACTAATCTTATTAGTTTGAGGGTTAAAATAATGTAGTATATAAAATCCTAAACATGTGGCATTTCTATGTACAAGTCTGACATCGTTTTTGTTAAACCAGTCTCACAGGGCAGAAAGCAGTTTGCAGTGCATAGGGGATTGGTCCTGTCTGTTACTCAGCTCTGTCATTTACTGCACTTACAACCTGGGTTATGAAAGGCAGGTAACCTTGAATACTACCGAAGAGCTGCAAGTAGAAGACAGAGCGACTCCTCCCCCCCCCCCACACACACACAATAAAAAACAGATTCAGCTCTGGCTAAGCAAAATTAGGAGTCGTCAGTCCTCTTCTTTGACATCTTTGTGGAATATTTTGTTTTTAAGCCACAGCTTGTTTGCCATAATCATCCATCTGTTGATTGTATACTCAAGTGATGCCCTTACTATGTGTTATGGCTGACTCGGGAAGCTAAACAGAAGGTAGATTAAGTAGTTGCTAAGTGTCCCTTTTGTCAGAAATTTGAGTTAGTTTCCCTTTTGCATGTTTGGATAAGTGGAGGTGCTTGGGGATCTGGGGTTTAACTTACGTGCATTACTGACTCCATTAATTCACCTTGTAAGTATAGATATGTAAAGCATGCACTTTGAAATGACTAGTGAGGGTTTTTTTTTTAATTTCCAGTTAGTTCAAAGGTAAAAATTTGTCATAAAGCTTTATGATATCAACTGAAAATATCAGTTCAGTTCAGTGGCTCAGTGGTGTCCAACTCTTTGCCTCCCCACGGACTGCAGCAAGCTAGGCCTCCCTGTCCATCACCAACCCCCAGAGCTTGCTCAGACTCATGTCCATCAAGTTGGTGATGACATCCAACCATCTCATCCTCTGTCGTCCCCTTCTCCTGCCTTCAATCTTTCCCAGCATCAGAGTCTTTTCCAAGGAGTCAGTTCTTCGCATCAGGTGGCCAAAGTACTGGAATTTCAGCTTCAGCATCAGTCCTTCCAATGAATATTCAGGACTGATTTCCTTCAGGATTGACTGATTGGATCTCTTCGCAGTCCAAGAGACTCTCAAGAGTCTTCTCCAACACCACAGTTCAAAAGCATCAGTTCTTCAGCACTCATCTTTCTTTATGGTCCAGCTCTCACATCCATACATGCCTACTGGGAAAACCATAGCTTTGACTCAATGGACTTCTGTCATCAAAGTAATGTCTCTGCTTTTTAATATGCTGTCTATGTTGGTCATAGCTTTTCTTCCAAGGAGTAAGCATCTTGAAATTTCATGGCTGCGGTCACCATCTGTAGTGATCTGGAGCCCAAGAAAATAAGTCTGTCACTGTTTCCATTGTTTCCACCTCTATTTGCCATGAAGTGAATGAAGATGTCAAGTTGCTTATTAATCATTTTAATGATTGTAGTGAATAAATAAAAATAATGACTTAATTAAAAGGCCACACTCTTAAAGTCTTAAATGTATACTTGGCATAGTTTTCCAAGCATATATGATCTGATCATGTGTACCTATACATATATGTAGATAAGCAAGGATGTATATACAAGTATACAAGTATACATCCTTGCTCATCTATTGTCCTTCAGTACATTGTCATAATAAATCTTAATTAGCAATTGGATATTGGACTCCTTTAGCAAAATCTGCCTCTAAGTATTGAAGATTTGGTTAAAAAGGTATCTCTGGGACAGCAGCAGAGCAACCTTTCAAGTACAGTCTCATGAGTTCCTCGTATTCCAGAGACTCTCCAAATAGCAGCTGCCGCTCATTAACAGCCTACTATGTGCAATGAACGGTACTAGATAATACATATAGTTACAAACATATAGATACCCACACACATCATCCACACCCACCCCATAAGGTATGAATTCTTACTCTCCTTTCTTCAAGTAGAAAATGAAAGCTTTCGAGCTAACACATCTTGGACCCAAGATGGTACAGCTGGTCAGTGGTAGAGAAGAAAGGCCCCTTCTTTTCCTTCTCTTCTCGCTTCACCGCTGTTGGTCTCCTTCTGCTGGGCCGGGCACCTGGGGT
>SJYC01004021.1:0-20363 GCA_006408675.1 Madoqua kirkii | reverse complement strand
TGGGGGGGGGGGGGGGGGCGAGCCCTGCTGAACCGAGAGCACCCGCTGTCACAGGCAGGTAGAGCGAGGGTGGAGCCCGCCCGCTGACGGAGAGCGAGCGAGAGCGGAGGGCAGCCGGGGAAGCGATCACAGCTTCGCCAGCTGGCGGTTACCTTTCTCCGGCGTGTGGGGAAGGACTCTGCGTCCTGTGCACGTCCTCACATGTTCCTGATTTTGCACGCACTCTTCATTCACAGGAAGGTTACCATGAGGACACTCCTTGAATCTGGCTGGCTTTGTGAAGCCTTCACAGACCGTAGTGTGCTTCTTTTCCTTTCTGTAGGGGCTTCCCTGGCAACTCAGATGGTAGAGGGTCCTTCTTGTAGTGTACCAGAAACAGGGGCGGGTGCATCACTGGCGCTTAGTTCATTTCTGGGGCCTTTTTTTTTTCCAAGGAAAGATTTCACTAACAAATTAAAATGCCTAGGGTAATATATGTTATACAACTCATTGTTTCTGACCCTAAAACCATCTTTAGTGTGTTTTCCAAGTAAGTTAGAGCTTCACATTTGTCCTCCCACGGGAAGCCGTGGTTTTTACTTTCTAACCCATACAAGATTAGAAGAAGTGATCATAACCCCATCATCAACTTCAAAACTCCTTGAACTGAGACAGTCTCAGGCCTTTACTTGGGAAATCACCTGCTGATGTCAACAGACTGTTGAATTTCTTCTGATAGCAGAAACCATTTAGTGTCTAACCTTTACTTTTTGTCTTGTTTAACCACTTGGGTAAGGCTGTGGTTTTTCCTGTGGTCATGTATGGATGTGAGATTTGGACTGTGAAGAAGGCTGAGCACCGAAGAATTGATACTTTTGAACTGTGGTGTTGGAGAAGACTCTTGGGAGTCCCTTGGACTGCAAGGAGATCCAACCAGTCCCTTCTGAAGATCAACCCTGGGATTTCTTTGGAAGGAATGATGCTAAAGCTGAAACTCCAGTACTTTGGCCCCCTCATGAGAAGAACTGACTCATTGGAAAAGACTCTGATGCTGGGAGGGATTGGGGACAGGAGGAAAAGGGGACGACAGAGGATGAGGTGGCTGGATGGCATCACGGACTCGATGGACGTGAGTCTGAGTGAACTCTGGGAGATGGTGATGGACAGGGAAGCCTGGCGTGCTGCGATTCATGGGGTCGCAAAGAGTCGGACACGACTGAGCGACTGAACTGAACTGAATCCGTCTTAGATTTAGATAATTCAGTTTTCTAATAGCTGCCTTAAAGTTTACAACACATATGTTAACTAATCTAAGTCCATTTGAGAGGTCACTAGAACAAGGAATGTGTTCTTAATTAAGATTAATAACCTTATAATAGAGTATCCAGGTCTCCCACATTGCAGGCAGATTCTTTACCAGCTGAGCCATAAGGGAAGCCCAAGAATCCTGGAATGGGTAACCAACCCTTCTCCAGTGTATCTTCCTGACCCAGGAATCGAACCAGGGTCTCCTGCATTACAGGTGGATTCTTTAGCAGCTGAGCTATCAGGGAAGCCCATTCTAATGAGAAGTTTTCTGTAAATCTTACGCTTCTTTATCTGTATTTTTTTTTCCTCTGACTTCTTTCACAATTCTCTCTTTGTCTTTGGCTTTCTGCCAAAATAAAGATTTAATTATATTTGGTGTGGATTGGGGATATTTATCCTGCTTGGGCTTCCCTTGTGGCTGGTAAAGAACTGCCTGCAATGTGGGAGATCTGGGTTCGATTCCTGGGTTGGAAAGATCCCCTGGAGAAGGGAATGGCTACCCCCTCCAGTATTCTGGCCTGGAGAATTCCACGGACTACACAGTCCACGGGATTGCAAAGAGTCAGAGACGACTGAGTGACTTTCACTTTCACTTTGATGCTCTGTGAGTTTCCTGCACCAGCAGTTTGTCCTTAATCTGTCCTTAATCTTGGAAAGTTCTCAGTCTGTATTACTTTGAATATTTCTTCTGCTCTGTTCTCTTTCTAGTACTCAAATTATGTGTATGTTATTTTTGTCCTACAGTTTTTAAATATTCCCTTCTTTTTTCCTTCTTTCTGATTTTAGCTTGGGTTTCAGTCTTTCTTCAAGCTTACTTATTCTTTCTTGTCATGTCAAGTTTGTTGACAGCCCATCAAAGAAATTCTTCATTTCTGTTACACCTTTTCATTTTGTGCATGTCCTTTGACACCTTCTTAAGAGAGTTTTTTGACTTCCCTGGTGGCTTAGACAGTAAAGCATCTGCCTCAATGTGAGAGACCTGGGTTCAGTCGCTGGCTGAGGAAGATCTCCTGGACAAGGAAATGGCAACCCACTCCAGTACTCTTGCCTGGAAAATCTCATGGACGGAGGAACCTGGTAGGCCATAGTCCATGGGGTCACAAAGAGTCAGACACAACTGAGCAAGTTCACTTTCCTTCTTTTAAGAGACTTTGCCTTTCTGCCTGCATTATTCATCTGTGTGTTGTCTACTTCTTCCATTAGAGTCCTTAACATCTTAATCATAGTTGCATTCAACTCCCTGTTTGATAATTCCAACATCTGTATCATGCCTGAGTCAGATTCTGACACTTGCTTTATGTCTTCAGAGTGTGTTTTTCTTGCCTTTTGACCTGACTAGTAATTATGTGCTGATAGTTGGACGTGTTCTACACGTCACAGGAGCTGATGGTGTAGGCCTTTAATGTGAGGATGTAGTCGATCTGACAAGGAGTTGGGCTTGTGTTTAAGTGTTTCATGTTTGCTGTAGCTAAAGATGCCAGACATTCCAGATTCCTCTAGTTTTCTTGATTTTTGTCTCCATTCCTGACTGTGAGGTCTCCTGCATTACAGGTGGATTCTTTAGCAGCTGAGCTATCAGGGAAGCCCATTCTAATGAGAAGTTTTCTGTAAATCTTACGCTTCTTTATCTGTATTTTTTTTTCCTCTGACTTCTTTCACAATTCTCTCTTTGTCTTTGGCTTTCTGCCAAAATAAAGATTTAATTATATTTGGTGTGGATTGGGGATATTTATCCTGCTTGGGCTTCCCTTGTGGCTGGTAAAGAACTGCCTGCAATGTGGGAGATCTGGGTTCGATTCCTGGGTTGGAAAGATCCCCTGGAGAAGGGAATGGCTACCCCCTCCAGTATTCTGGCCTGGAGAATTCCACGGACTACACAGTCCACGGGATTGCAAAGAGTCAGAGACGACTGAGTGACTTTCACTTTCACTTTGATGCTCTGTGAGTTTCCTGCACCAGCAGTTTGTCCTTAATCTGTCCTTAATCTTGGAAAGTTCTCAGTCTGTATTACTTTGAATATTTCTTCTGCTCTGTTCTCTTTCTAGTACTCAAATTATGTGTATGTTATTTTTGTCCTACAGTTTTTAAATATTCCCTTCTTTTTTCCTTCTTTCTGATTTTAGCTTGGGTTTCAGTCTTTCTTCAAGCTTACTTATTCTTTCTTGTCATGTCAAGTTTGTTGACAGCCCATCAAAGAAATTCTTCATTTCTGTTACACCTTTTCATTTTGTGCATGTCCTTTGACACCTTCTTAAGAGAGTTTTTTGACTTCCCTGGTGGCTTAGACAGTAAAGCATCTGCCTCAATGTGAGAGACCTGGGTTCAGTCGCTGGCTGAGGAAGATCTCCTGGACAAGGAAATGGCAACCCACTCCAGTACTCTTGCCTGGAAAATCTCATGGACGGAGGAACCTGGTAGGCCATAGTCCATGGGGTCACAAAGAGTCAGACACAACTGAGCAAGTTCACTTTCCTTCTTTTAAGAGACTTTGCCTTTCTGCCTGCATTATTCATCTGTGTGTTGTCTACTTCTTCCATTAGAGTCCTTAACATCTTAATCATAGTTGCATTCAACTCCCTGTTTGATAATTCCAACATCTGTATCATGCCTGAGTCAGATTCTGACACTTGCTTTATGTCTTCAGAGTGTGTTTTTCTTGCCTTTTGACCTGACTAGTAATTATGTGCTGATAGTTGGACGTGTTCTACACGTCACAGGAGCTGATGGTGTAGGCCTTTAATGTGAGGATATAGTCGATCTGACAAGGAGTTGGGCTTGTGTTTAAGTGTTTCATGTTTGCTGTAGCTAAAGATGCCAGACATTCCAGATTCCTCTAGTTTTCTTGATTTTTGTCTCCATTCCTGACTGTGAGCGAACCACTCCTTCTCAGACAGAATCCATGTCTTAAAACTCTTTCAGCTACCACCTACTGTTATGTTATTAAAGGCTAGCTGGTATGGTGGTAAGGTTAATGTGTTGTGGGGGTGACAGCGATATTCTGATCAAATCTCAGTCTTCCTGTGGACCCGTTTCTTGGGTCTGTAGCCTCACAAGTGCTTCTCCAGTGGTACAGGGATTTTTTTTTTCTTTTTTCCCTTGCTTTCTACTCCTTCCCCCATAGGTAGCATTCTCAGTCTGTATCTTTGAAGCTCTGCTTCCTGTCGACTGTTCTTTCCCTATTCAGTGAGATAGACTGGAGTTAGAGGAGTGCCCCCTCTCTCATAGCTGCAGGGTAAGATGGTAGCAAAGTCCTCCCCTTGGAGGGCAGACTTTTGCAATGGAGAAAGCTCTGGACATTTCTCACGATGCTTACCCTTCCCCGCCCTCTGCCAGATCCACAAGGGGGTCCTCACCTTGAGGACCTGGTGAGTATTTTTCTTAAAGATAAATATTGGGAAGATCTGTAAGATTTCATGCCTCTGAAGTTTCTGACTCTCACACTAGTCTACACCCCATTTATATAACAGCAAATTCATCAAAAGCGCTTCCCAGCTGGCACTAGTGGTAAAGAATATGCCTGCCAATGTAGGTAGATGAAAGAGGTGCAGGTTTGATCCCTGGGTGGGGAAGATCCCCTGGAGGAGCACACGGCAACCCACTCCAGTATTCTTGCCTGGAGAACCCCATGGACAGAGAAGCCTGGTGGGCTAAAGGCCAAGGGTCGCACAGAGTCTAACACAACTGAAGCGACGTAGCACCCACAGCACGCATCACAGTTGCAGTCTCAGTATTCCTACTGGTTTATTGTTCCAGCAGCTTCTTCTCCAGGTAAGCAAACTGGATTGTGACTTCTGGACTTGCCTATCTGTCCTTTTCTGGACTTTCAGTTTGCTCAGATTTTTCTTATTTTAAGAATGGGAGTCATAACTTTCAAGCCCTTTACGTATTTGAACTGAAAAAAAAAAGAAAGTCTTGACCTTTATATCTTAAAACAATAAATTGTGTAGCAATTATTTCAATTAGTTACTTTAAATGCAACTCCAGGTAAGCAAACTGGTTGTGACTTCTGGACTTGCCTATCTGTCCTTTTCTGGACTTTCAGTTTGCTCAGATTTTTCTTATTTTAAGAATGGGAGTCATAACTTTCAAGCCCTTTACGTATTTGAACTGAAAAAAAAAAGAAGTCTTGACCTTTATATCTTAAAACAATAAACTGTGTAGCAATTATTTCAATTAGTTACTTTCCTTTTAAATAGATAAAAAAATTTTAAAGCATTAGCGGCAATAAGCAATAGATACGGATATGCCATGAGTATCATCAGCAATAAATGCACTTTCTAATTCCTTAGGTCATTTCATCCTACTTTCACATACCTTCAAAACTAGAAGTAGAAGCTATGGTTATTCCAGATAAAGGAACTGGCATTTAGAGTAACCGAGTGATCCAAGAGCACGTAGCTAGTTAGTTGTTGCAGAACCAGAGCTTCAGCCTAGGCCAGGATGACAAGAATTTATTTTAAAAGGCATGAGCCCCCATTTTGATATTTCTCTTCTATAGTCCATTCCTCCAACTGCTATATTTTCAAATGGTGACAATGGCCGTAGGCTAGTCTTTTGAGAAAATTGGATGGAAGGAGAAGGAAAGAAAGAAGGTGGTAACTGTATGCTCAAGGCTGCATTTTTGCTGAATTTTTAAAGAGGGGAGATGTGAATAACACATATGGTTTGAAGTGAACAAGCTTCAGAGCAGTAGAGTTTGAGGAGAGTGAGTGAATGATGAGTTAAGCCATAAGGAGCTGAAGGGGACAGGTTAGGATGGATGACAAATGACTCTTGTTTTAAGGAGGAGGAACCATATCCTGGAGGAGTAGAGGGGGAGGAGGCAGAGGAGTTGTAACTTGGAGAGGATGGCAACCTGCTCCAGTGTTCTTGCCTGGAAAATCCCATGGACAGAGGAGGCTGGCGGGCTACAGTCCATGGGGTTGCCAAGAGTCAGACCTGACTTAGTGACTAAATAACAACATGAAGGTCAGGTATGGTGGCGCAAGTGGTGAAGAACCTGCCTGCCAGTGCAGGAGACGTAAGAGACGCGGGTTCAGTCCCTGGGTCGAGAAGATTCCCTGCAGGAGGGCATGGCCACCCACTCCTGTATTCTTGCCTGGAGAATCCATGGACGGAGGAGCGTGGTATCCATGGGGCCGCACAGAGTCGGACACGACTGAAGCGACTTAGGTGCACACTTGCTGGTGGCCACAGGGCGGGTTCTCTGGCAGCCAACTCAGAAGTAGGGGACAGAGTACAAGATGGACATGGAGATGTGCATCTGAGAAAGGAGGAGCAGAGACCCAGAGCAGGCCGAGCGAGAAGCTGAGCTGCCCTGTGAGCAAAGACTTGGGAGCCAGCACCTCGTGTTGGGACAAAATGGTTGGGCAGGTCCACCTCCCCATCACCCAGACAGCAGATTCGGAGTTCCTGGGGAAGATGTGACCTCAGGCAGGGCGGCTCTGTGCAGCTGAGGAAGACTGGAGACAGGGCACAGCGTCTCTCATGTCCTCCTGCAGCGTGGCCACTAGCCTTCGTTGCAGGGGCCCAGGTCCCACACCTCCACGTTCACCACCGGAGCTTTGCATTCTGGAAATGTATCAGGTGAGGTCCTATTCTGAGAATGAAGTTTTAAAGGTTAATTGAGAAGGATGGTGGTGATTTGGAAGAACCCTCAGGGGAGATGGGAGAGGGTGCTGGCCAAAGGCAAGTCCTAGGAACAAGCTGCACCAAGGGCTTGACAGGGAGTGGACCCAGAACTGCAGCAGCACCATTCTCAGCAAGAACGCAGCCTCGGGCAGATGCGGTGACTCTCTGTTGGAAGGTATTCTAGCCCCTTTTTTGCTACACCAGCTGTGATTGGCAGAACTAAAACAGGAGAAGGAAAAACAGGTGGTCGTGTTTACCCAGAACTGGATATAGTGAGTGAGTGAGTGAAAGGCACTCAGTCGTGTCTGACTCCTAGCGACCCCATGGACCATACAGTCCATGGAATTCTCCAGGCAGGAATACTGGAGTGGGTAGCCTTTCCATTATCCAGAGGATCTTCCCAACCTAGGGACAGAATCCAGGTCTCCCTCATTGCAGACGGATTCTTTACCAGCTGAGCCACAAGGGAGGCCCAGAACTGGATATAGGATATTGGCAAAGAAGGTACAGTAAAAGTACAGAGGAGTTATAACATCCAAGCGTCACTGACATCTTCCCATGTGGGGTCCAGGCTGGGGAGAGAGGTTAGAGGTTAGATGAAGTCCACTTTACTGATAAGCAAAGCACACGGGGCTGGAGGTCAGAGCCGAGGCCTCCATGGTGAAAAGAGAGGAGGGCTGGATAGGAGCCCCTCCTAAGGGTCACGGTCACTGAGCCAGGCGGGCAGTGACTGCTTGGACGACTCATTCCTGGGGCAGCTGCTGTGGAACAGTTCAGCCAGCCAGGCAGTGGTTTAGACATAGCTGATAGAGCAGTGATGAAAAAGCAACGGTCCTGCACTTGTCAGCTTTGCCTTTCAGCAGCAGGAGACAGAAAAGAAAGTGCTGGATCAGAAAAGCAGTGTAGAAGGTGGTGAGAGCCGTGGAGTGACCGCGGACTGGGGGATGGAGACAGGCTGCACTTTCCCCCGGGCTGGTCCCGCAAAGCCTGGCTGAGAATGCGGCATGTGAGCAAGGACTTGTAGGAGTCGGACCGCTCCATGCGGATAGCAGAGTCAAGAGCTTTCTGGACAGAGGGAGGAGCAAATCCAGAGCCCTGCAGACAGCAGCCTGTCTGGGGTGGTCAGAACTGAGAGCAGGCTGGTGGGACCCACCGCGGGAGAGGGATAAGGAGCTGCACAGCGGCCGCCAAGCACCCTCCCTAGGCCACTGAGGCCCTTGGCCTTGACTCTTGGTGAGATGGAAAACCTGTGGCGGATGCCATGATAGCTGATGTACCTATTTTGACAGAAGCCTCTTAGCTGTTATCTCAAGAAGAGACTGATGACAGGGACGTGGAGGCACCTGGAGACTGCACACTCTTAAGACATAGTGTGGTCCAAGTAGAGAGCGGGGCTTCCAAAGGCGATCCACTGTCGAGTATGTGGACCCTGCGTGAAGTGCTTGGGAGAGTTCAGAGTACGCCGTTGGCGCGGGTCCTCACGTCTTCATCTGCTCTCCGTGCCCCTGCACCCTCCGCGAGCGTCTCCCTTCCTCCCTGCACTGCTGCCTTCCACCCGCAGGTTCCGCGTTTCTCGTGTGGAGCCACGTCGTGACGCTGGCTCTGCATCGGTCCATCTCCCGCACCGACGTTGCTGTGACGCGCACAGGGACAGGTGCCCTTCCGTGGTCTTAAACACCTCGACCCCTTGCAACTCTTCTCACTCAACGCCATGTCTCTCCTTGTTTATCAAATTTTGTTGCATCGACCAGGTGTTTCAGGTAATTAGCTAGTCGTCTGTTCAAGATGCTTACATTTGAGCTATCACTGACATCGATCCTTTTAGTTACATCCTCAGAGAAAGATAGAATACAAATTCTGAAGGTAGGTTAATTTTAAATTCTGTTTCTTATTTTACCTGCCATTAAAATAAGTCAAATCAGTTTTTCTCAAGTCGGAGGGATGCAGAGGACCACTTGTAAAGGAAAAAAGAATCCTCTAAAACTTCGAAGCCTGAATGCAACTGTTTTTAATGACGTTTCTTAACTATGTCCAGGTATAAATTTAGGTAGGAACTTTTTATGCGATACAGCTAGAAGACCCAAATGAAAATGTATAAATTAAATATAAATGAAAGCACAAAACCAAAAGTATTCAAATTAACTCCGAATTTCACATGGAAGGCGCTGTCGTCTTACCAAACTAAGCCCGTCCTTAGAGTGCAGACGGGCCCCGAGTGCCTGTGACCCGGTGCTTGGCAAACCTCAATTCGCTCACCCCTCCCCTCGTAAACTTAGCACCAAACCGCAGGGCCCCCGCTTGTTGGGAATTTCTCCCGAGAATTCTTTCCACCTCTGAACTCTCCTCTTGACTTTCATGAAACAAAAATATGACCCCTTGTTCCCAAGGACTGACAGGAGGCTGAATTTCTTCAACAGTTTTTGGTTGAATGGCAGCCAACCAAACGACCCAGAATAGACTTTTACTAATTGCTTAGATCAGAATAGCAACTCTGAAATAACCAACTTCTAAAAGAGAACTCGGGCTACAAGCCTTCATGGCCTCCAGTGGGAGAAACACAGGGTTTCTTGTAGCATCAGGGTCTAGCTTTCCTTCCTTCTAGGTAGGATGTGCCTATGACAACTGATTGACTAGATTTTCCACCAAAATATCCACCTTGGGGTTTGCATTTATTTTTCTTGCATTTCCACTTATTCTTCTTGCCTACCATCAGGTGATGACATCACCTGTTTATATATTTTGTTCATTTTTTTTAATGTATTGCCTTAGTGAACATTTATGAACCACTTTCTCAAGAGTATGAAATGCAGTAACGTCAAAGATGAATACATATTGAATATAATAACAAAGACTATATCTCTGTTCCAGCATTTCATGTGACCATAGTTTCAAAATTGGAACCTGCTCAAGTCAAATTCATCTCTAAAATATTCTGCATAAATAGTTATTTAGTCTCTGTCTGAAAGCCTTCAGTTACCAGCTGGTAAGGAAATAAATTCCATTTTAAATTAGAAATGTATTCATAGTGAACCCAAGCATACCTGCTGTCATTTAACCTATTTGCTCTAATCCTACCTTCTAGAATAGTGCACACATCTAGCCCCTCTCACAGAGGATAACTCCTTCAGCCCCTGCAGACAGCGCCTCCCCGGCCGCCCGCCCTCCCCAGGCCGGTGTCCCTGGTACCTTCTACCGTCTCACGTCATGACTCCGAGAGACAGCTCAGCCTCAGCTGTCCCTTAGGTGCATTTCACAGAACTCATTTTCCTTAACAGAAGAGCCAACATAGCGTGTCATCCAAAGATCTGATCCAAAGAGACAGGTTTCTCTGTCAATTCTGTTTCCAGAGTTTATGTTATTAATGATGGCAAATTAATACTGTGGAATAATTCTATTTAAAAGATAGGGATAGGATACATTTTTAAACAGGAACTGGCATGCCCTGGCATAGGTAGAGACCGATAGATCATATGTACTCATACACATATGTATATATGTATGGATATGCTTTATCTGGGCTTCCCAGGTGGTGCAGTCGTAAAGAGTTCACCTGCCGGCGCAGGAGATGCAGCAGACACAGGTTGATCCCTGGATCAGGAAGATGCCCTGGAGGAGGAAATGGCAACCCACTCCAGTGTTCTTGCCCAGAAAATTCCAAGGACAGAGGAGCCTAGTGGCCTACAGTACATTGGGTCACAAAGAGTCAGACACGACTGAGCGACTGAACACACAACACACGTGGTTTATTTATTTACTTATTTATTTTTACAGCTGAAGAAGGAAACTCTGAATCAAGCTTGAGTAGTCTCTCACTGACTGAGCAGAAGTAGGAGATGGTGGGCACAAGACTGCATAATAGACCCTTTCCAGACTGAAACGCAGCATCTTTAGGGTCTTGACAAAGCCTCCTGGAAGAACCAGGCACAGTTCTAAACTCTAGACCCATCGCATGAAGACAGGGCGTCCAGCTGCCCCTTCTTCTTCCCTCACCCTCAGTGTGCAGAAGGCATGCCTGGAGGTGGTAAATGAGTGAAATGAACCAACACCTGCCAACTCACCGTCTGGCCCCATGAAACCCTGGCCTGTATTAGTGATAAGTGGCATGCTGGGCAGAAATGGCATGGTGTCCTCAGGCCCCACGACGTCCAGATCACAGTCGGGAGGGGAGAAAAAGCTGGTCAGGGTCACATGCAGCTCCTTCCTGCAGAGTCACAGTGGGGAGCTGGCAGCAGCCGGAGTACCCTGGATGGGGGCGGGGGTGTTCTCTGGTCATTGATTAGACCATGTGTTACAGGTAAGTGAGCATTTGTGTCCTTCCCAACAGCGATACTGGTCACCGGTAGTCGTGACTGCAGTGAGAACACATTACCGCATTGAGTGGGAATAACTCATCGGTGATTAATTCTTCTTCTTCCCAACAGCTGGCTGTCCCAACTCCTTGATTAAAGAGCTCCATCACTTCAGGATTCTTGGAGAAGAGCAGGTGAGTTGGCCTCTCCCAGGCTGCCCCTAGCGTCATGGAAGACAGACAGTAATGAGACCACGCAGACTCTCTCCTGGGAGGCGGGGGGTGTCTCCTGACCGCTCGCCCTCCCCACACCTGAAATGGGGAAGGGAGCCACGCAGGCACTGAGTGTGGGAACCCGCTTTCCCTCTCTTATCCATCAGACCCGACAGGTTGTTAATTGGCGCATCTGCTGCCTGCCAGAGCATCTCATCTCAGGGCGCGGCAGTGAGCAGGTGCGGCGTAGTGGCCGATGAGCAGACAAACAAGCGCCAAGAGGAGCTATGCCGAAGGGGTCGATCGGCACAGCCAGGCCGGGTTTGATGTGTCTGTGGGGACGTGCAAGCTCTTTTCGCCAGAGTTTTCTGTTTTGCATGCTATCTGTACTTCTCTGCCGCCGCATTCTCAATGGATGCAAGCATGTTACTGATATAAATGGCTGGCCCATTTAAAGCTTATTATTTCAATGCTGTGTTGTGCTCAGTGAGATATGTCAGATTCTAAATAGATGTGCTCATAATTCAGAGTGCTACATATTACCTATATATACGTACACACACACACATTTTTGACCACTTAGCAATAAATCTCTTAATCCTCATATGGAATTACAGACTCCATATTTTTATGTCAAATCTGATGTCAAGTTATCCTTGAAATACTTATGCCCAAACTTCCCTGGTGGTCCAGCGGTTAAGACCACACTTCCAGTGCAGGGACACAGGTTCAACCCCTGACCAGAGAACTAAGCTCCCACGTGCTGCGCAGTGTGGCCAAAAGCGAAAATCAAATTTTTAAAAAACAAATTCTTAAGCCATAAAATTTATGGGCACGACTCAGTGGTAAAGAATCCTCCTGCCGATCAGGAGACATGGGTCCGATCCCTGGGTTGGGAAGATCCCCTGGAGAAGGAAACGGCTACCCTCTCCAGTATTCTTGCCTGGAGAATCCCAATGGCAGAGGAGCCTGGCGGGCTACAGTCCACAGGGTCGCAGAGAGTTGGACACGACTCAGCAACTAAACAACAACAAGTATCGTGTAGCTTACAGCATGGTGGTTGACCTATTTTATACTCTCTCATTGATTTTTACTCCCAAAGGCAGTCTTTGCCCACTCTGATCAGAGAACATCAGTCAGAGGTATAGCAGCTCAGTTTTTTCAACAGGTCTTTGGTTTGTGAGTTTTTGTTTGGTGTGTGTATGTCACAAAGTGGAACTTTCCATCTCCAACATGAGATTTCAAGAAGGGGATTAACTTGGGGAGGAAGAAAAGCTGGAATCATTTCCAGCTCCTTGAATTAGCAGGTTACAATATGCCTCGTTCATGCTTTCAGACTGTAAATTTCCAGAATAACAAACAGGGATGTTTATTCAAATAGAAACAAAATCAAAGATATTGCAGTTCCAAGAGCTGATAACAGACCCCAAACATACCTACTTATGAAAACACCGTTCCCTCACAGCTATTTTCCTGTGAAAGCCGCGAGATTTCTTAAAGCAAAAATCACTGATTGTTACCCTGAGATTTCTGCTCAAATAATAGAACTTCTCTTCTCACTTGTACCAATATTTGCAGATTGTTTCCATATTTGTTTTAGAGTCATTGGGTGATTAGTAGGGAAAGAAGCCAACTATAATCATCTCCCTAGATCTACATAAAATTCAAGCCATTTTGCATTTTCCCAGGCATTTAATCAAGCCATAATCAAAGTCACTGTTGCTCTGATCAGTTGTGCTAATGGCCACATACTGCATCACAGCAATACTGATCTTTATCTCCTAAAAAAACCACAAGTCCTTCCTTCCTTTTTTCCTTTCATTCGACGGATACTTACAAAGCACATACTCATATGCTGTATATGATTCTTACAGGGCTAGAGAAGTGAAAAAGAGAGTCCTCTCAGGCTTACCTTCTAGTTGGGGAAAGCTATCCTGTTCTATACACACAAATGTGTTCAGTATATAATATGTTAACAGAGCCGCCATGGCTCTGTGGCACAGTTGGCACGTTCAGCTACTCACCGAAAGGCTGGTGGTTCAAACCCACCCAGGGGCATCACCTTTCGGTTGGGCTTCCCTGGCGGCTCATATCGTGAAGACCCTGTCCGCAGTGCAGGAGACCGGGGTTCAATCCCTGGGTCAGAAAGATCCCCTGGAGAAGGAAATGCCTACCCACTCCAGTACTCTTGCCTGGAGAATCCCATGGACTGAGGAGCCTGGTGAGCTCCAGTCCATGGGGTTGCAAAGAATCAGATAAGACTGAGCAACTAACACTTTCATATAATATGGTACACAGTTTTCGTTGCCATGAAGGAAAAATAAAACCAAAAAGAAGGACAATGTGTGCTGGGGGGAGCTGAGATTTTCTTACACAAGGTGGTCAAGAAAGTCTCGCTGAGGCGGGTGCCATGCGTGTGAGGACCTGAAAGACATGAAGGGAAGCGTCATGGCGAGGCCTGGGGAGAGATCGCTGGCAGAGAGTGAAGTGAACACAGGAGTTCTGAAGTGACCGCGTCTGAGGCTTATTTTATGTGAGAAGTGTTTCAACATATGAAAAACAAGGTGCGGTCAGAATAAGGTGGGGAGAAATCCAGGAAGGCGTCAACTGGGAGCCAAAGGAGCACAATGTGTCTAGGAAGAAGAATTATCCACGCCACGCGCTTACCAGGCAGGACAAGGATGGGGAGTGAGCCCTGGAATGTGGAATTTGGAGGCCACTGTGACTTTGACCAGTGGACTGGTGAGGGTGAAAGTCTGCCTGGATTGGGTTCAGTGGAAAAGGGAGAAGAATGGGAAAGAGGGAATATAGGTCCTTTATTTTTTTTTAAGGAATTTAGCTATAAATGAAAACGAAGAAATGAGGTAGCTAGAGATAGGGAATGGGGCATCAAAATTTTTTTCTTTTTTATAGGCAAAAAAATACCATGTTTATGTGCTGATGGGAATGACTGCAGGGCAGCAGGGGGATAATGCAGAGGAAAGAAGAGCAAGTCAGGAGCAACGCCCTTGATTTGACAGCTCGCAGAGTGTAGGTTTGGCCAGAGACAAAAGTGGGGACGGCTGGACCTGGTGGCAGTGGGGAGGGCCGGAGACACAGGAAGGATTTTGCTGGGTGTTTCGCAGGAAGCAGGCATCTTGAGAGTTAAGTGAGGGAAGAGTTTCACAGAGAGTGAAAAGGATGGTGAACGCGTCATTTAGGAGGGTAGGGAGTGAATAAGGGGAGAAAATGAGTGAATTTGGAGTGAGATCCATCAAACTGGGGGTTTTCCTGTCACACTGACTGGTGTGGGCACAGACGCAGAAAAGGCAGAGGCCGGATCTAACCAGCCACCCCACCGAAACAAAAGCAGGAGAGAGAACAGAGAGCAGGGCAGACATTCGGGTGTGAGCGTAGTAGCTGAGCCTGGGATTTCAGCTTGGTGAGGAGAGAAGGGGGAAGAAAAAAGGAGTGGGGGGGAAGCGATAGGGTCTGCCAGCTATGGGTCCCAGTGGGTTCAAGGACTCTTTGGATTTGGGGTTTTGTGGAGGTGGTGTGGAGATTGGCAGTGACAAGGTCAAGGTGGGAGGCAGAGGGCCCAAGGGTGGCCGAGTTAAGGGAGCAGACAAGACAACTGGAGAAGCTGAGGGCACGGACTTGGAAAGGATGGCCCATGTGGACCCTGGGACCCTCCAGAATT
This sequence comes from Madoqua kirkii, assembly GCA_006408675.1. Taxonomy (NCBI): domain Eukaryota; kingdom Metazoa; phylum Chordata; class Mammalia; order Artiodactyla; family Bovidae; genus Madoqua; species Madoqua kirkii. The sequence continues at coordinate 5,265 of SJYC01004021.1, read as the reverse complement.
ATCATCGGGACAGACTGGGAGGGAGTGATGGTGAGTCAAGAACTGGGGCTTCTAGAAATGGGTCAGGGAGGGAAAGAGAGATGGAGGGAGCCAGGAGTATCTGACTGTAAAAGAGAAACGACAGAGGCTGGTGGTTTGAAAATCACAACTGAGGGGTTTCAGAAGGAGAAGGGAAAGCTGTTGTGTTTGGGGATGTTGAAAATCCATGAGGTGATGCCATAGGGAGCAGTGGCAAAAACTTGAAGGGTGGAAGGGGAAGTAAAGTGGAAGGAAGGGCAAGTCATGTCCTGGGGCAACAGCGGAGGTCAGTGGGGGAAGGATGTGAGAAGAACACTGAGAGAGTAGGTAGGTTGGGGTTACAGGGCAGATCCTGCTGACTCACTCTGAGTTCCCCCAGCTCAGGGGCGGGAGTTAGGGCAGCTGGGGGATGTGAGAGGGAAAGGGGATGGATGGAGCCATGTGTGGGGTCAGGGGTCAGATGGGAAAACCGGCCAGGGAACCAGGAATCTCTTCGGTGAGTGATATAAGCAGGTCACTGCAACCGGGGATATTTCTATCCTGATGACACATGGACAAAGCCTAGTGGCCTCAGGGCAGACAGTGGCATGAGGTCCGCTGAGCAGCGGAGAGTTCTAGCAACACCACCACCTCTGCCTTGGGGGTGGGCAGCCTCACCCAGGAGCCTCCCCTGGGATGCTTGACGCAACTTACATATTACAGGACAAAATGAAATTTTTACATCGGCGTGTTACAAGTTCCCTTGGACAGATCATTTATTCTCTAACTTGGCTTTTCAGTTTGTAGAAAAAGGAAAAGTAATGTCCAGTCATCTCTTAGAATTTTTGTAAATAAATAAGATGGTGAAGTAAGTTACAGATACGAAGCGCTACACTACAATATTTCTGATTTAAGAACTATTTACAGTCCATCAATAGACTGAAGTAGCAGCACCAAAGTAGACACGAAAACCAGAGTAACAAGGAGCTACAGTCAATATCCTATTAAAAAGAAAGCACAATGGAAAAAAAATTTAAAAATGATCAGTGTAATGTTCACTTAAAAGTTGATAAAACCTGTACAGATACTAGTTAATTACTGAATTCATTACTGGAAGGTAGAGATGCTCACCAGCTATCTGATTGCTTTGTATGTGGTTCCTTTTCAATTTCATTCAATAAGCACTTGATTTTTGAGATCTGAATTAAAAATAAATCATTAAACACTGTAAATCATTACCTTCTTAAAGTAAAAGTGCAATCAAAACCCCTTGGAATTTAACATAGTGCATGCACTTTAGCTTCTTGGTCCTGTCCCTGATTTGTGTTTACAATTTACATTCATAAAGCCTCTTTCAGCCCCCGACCTTCACCCACCAAGTCCAAGGCCAAAGCAAAGATGTTACACTGTACATAAGTAGAGTGACTCCAAAGTTCTAGATGGGCCGTAAAAAAAACAGATTGTGAAAAAGTAAAAGGTAGTCATTCAGTCATGTCTGACTCTTTTTGACCCCATGAACGGTAGCCCACCAGGGTCCTCTGTCCATGGGATTCCTCCAGGCAAGAATACTGGACTCGGTGGCCATTTCCTTCTCCAGGGGATCTTCCCAACCCAGGGACTGAACTCGAGTCTCCTACATTACAGGCAGATTCCTCACCATCTCAGCCACCAGGGAAGCCCAAGGGAAACAGATGTGATATCTATAAGTTCAGTGAGTTTGGAGAGTCTTTAGAAGCATTGCCTTTCAAACATACGTCCATTCTTACCAACTACCTCCTCTTTGAGTTTAATCGCCAGAATCTTAAGGAAATAACCTTCACCTATTCAACAAATATTTTTAATATTTTTTTTACCATTATTGTGCTTGTTGTTATGCAATCGCTCAGACGTGTCTGACTCTTTTGCAGCCTCATGGATTATTGTGCTAGTGTCATATAAAATGATAAACAAGGAAGTCACAGCCACAAATCATGATAAAAGCTAAGATGTAACCTACTTTAGAAAAGGAGTCAGGACCTCTGAAATATGAAAGTTGAGCGGACACCCATGGATCGAGCTAGGATCACTGGGCTAGGGAAGAGAACCTTCCAAGCAAAGGAAAGCACACGTTCAGTGGCCCCAGAGGAGCTGGAGAGCCTGCTTTCTTCAAGCCACTAAATAAAGTCACTGTGACTGGAAAATAATGAGCAAGAGGGACAGTGATGAAAAATAGAAACTATCCAAACCATGTGAGCCATGGTTAAGAGCTTGGATTTTATTCTAAACTCAACGGGGAATCCTTGAAAGTTTAAGCAGGGGATAGAAAGTGAAAGCGAAGTCGCTCAGTTGTGTCCAATTCTTGGCGACTCCATGGACTGTAGCCTGTAGATCGAACCCGGGTCTCCCGCATGTAGACAGACGCTTTACCATCTGAGCTACCAGGAAAGGACATGTCCAGTGGGGGATGGATACGGACGTCCAGGGGATGGACATATCCATATCACAGTCTAAGAAAGTCAGTCTTGTGGCAGTGTGGACATGGTCCAGATGAGGACTGGCAGAAGAAACAGAAGTGAATACTGAGAGGTAGAATCAAAGGTCACAGTGCTTGAGTAGCTGTGAGTCCGGGGGATGAAGGGATCCTACAGTAATACTCACTGAGATGGGTTTGATGGCAGTAGGTAAGGATGAAAGCATGGAATCGGTGTTCAGTTCAGAATATGTTAATATGTTTGATGTGCCTGAAGCATTGAGAAGGAGATAGTCGAGATTTGATGTGTGCACTGGAGCTCAGAGGAGGAGGTCAGGGGTCAGAGATGGGTAACTTTGGAGTTGTTAGCATGTAGGCGGCATTTTACATCCATGACAGTTGCCAAAAGGAGGTAAGAGGGGAGGGGCCACGGTTGAACCCTAAGGAGCACCAGTGTTTGGAAACTTGGTAAAAGAGTAGCAGCCTGCAAAGGAGACCATACAGGAGCCTCAAGAAGAGCAGAAGAAGGCGCAGAGCTGGGCCTTGCTGACGGAGCCGAGAAAGGAAGTGTTGCCCAGAGGGGGGTTTATGTTCATGCTAACGGGAAGCTGAGTGAGAGGAAGTCTGCGGTCCTTTGCACAGGGCAACACAGAGATCACGAGTCAGTGTGATGACCGGTTTCGGTGGAGAGTTGGCGACAAGAGCCGTATATTTATGGGATTACGAGTCCACAGGAGGGAATCAACTTCTTGTAGAATTTTTGTTACGAAAAGGAAAAAAGAACTGCAGAAATAGCTGGAGGGTTCTTTAAAGTCTGAAGAGGCTAGAGCTTGTTTTATGCTCATTGAAATGATCCAGCAGAGATGGATTACTTGGTAATTCAAGAGCTAGATGAGCTAGCTGAAGAAAGGAAGTACTTTAGAAGATGATAAGTGTTTGGATACACGGCACAGAGAGAGGAATCGACCCTTAACAGGGAAAAAAAGCCACTTTCTTTGTTGTAAGAAGACAGAAAGCCACAGGTGAGCGGGGTGGGAAGGGAAAGGAGTGTTTGCTGTTCTAGTGGAAGGGGGGCGGGGAGAAGTCGGTGTTTGATGGCTCCATGGAAACAGACACACTTTCCACTTCTGTATCTTCTCCACGCAGAGTGTTTAGCATATGGAAGACGCTTAGTGAATATCTGCCCAGAAAATGAAAACCTCATTCGTAGCTTCTGTCTTCTTAGTGAAATATGAAGCAAACTGTCCAGGGAGGAAATGGGCAAGTAGGGTGGGGGATGTGAGCAGTTTGGGAAGAAACAAGAGAAGCGATGCTACTAGAGAAGAACAGAGTCACGGGGGAGTTAAAAATGCTCATTTGACCTCTGTGATGAGTGATTTAAGAGACAGCAAGCAGTGGCCCGGGAGAAACTGTCAGGACAGCTCATGAGAAGTCTCAGTGATGCTGGAGAATTTAAGCAGTGTCCATACGTGAGGAAGAACATCAGGAAAGGAAAGATAGGAGATGATGGTTGGAAAGAGACACAACTGGAATTTAGGTTTCAGAGGTGGTGCAGGTTCTCAGGATGACAAGGCCCAGAAAGGGATTGGAATGGTAGAAGAATTTTTTTTTGAAAGGGTCCCAGAAATGAGAAGGCCTAAAGGAGCTGAAAGAACAGGTTGATGGATGGATGGTTCCATCCTCACAAAGAGGACAATAAAGGCAGAGGTGAAAATCGTGAGCTGGGAGCTGAAGTCTCCCAAGAATGAGGGACTTCTGCACCTATGACCACTACAGGCAGTGGCAGTGGGGAGAAGGTGAGGATGTGTGGTCAGAGGGCATAACTTTCAAAGGAGCAGCGAGGTGCGGTTTTGCGAGAAAGGAGAGTCCGACAGTTTAGGAACCTCGCTGAAGAACCAGGAGACAACCAGCCCCACCTCTGGCTTTCAGCTGTGTACACCGGAAACAAAGAGCGGCCTTCATTTTAGAGGCTTACAGGGAGATGGGCCAGTTTCTGTTAAATCAGGAAGGAGAGAGAAATGTTTGCAAAGGCTCATTATCTGGGAGAGCTTGTTCACTGTGGAGCAGGAATCCCAGGGGCACAGAGAGAGGTTGTAGAGGGGAGAGGAGCCTCATAGTGGAGACTGCCGAGACCTTTACGGCAACGAGAACAGTGGGGGATGCCCGAGTCTCAGAAGTCAGGTACGACGTGAGGCACGATGGGAGGCACAGTGAGGACCTTTGGAGGGAAGGGGGACAGCCAGACCACCTGGCTCTCATTATCTCACCTGGCTGTTGTTATCTCAGGTGCGTCTCTTGGGCACTAAAGCAGCTTACTTAGCCATCACTCCAAAAAGTCTTGCTTGGTATCATAGACTTGTTGACACCAAGGAAAGATAAGTGTAATGCCATCTAACAATCCAGAAATCATGTTTTAAATTATGTGGGTCATGGAAGTTCTAATCTGTTCATTAAATGTGCAGTGGAAACTAACCCATTGCCTTGCCTCAAACCAAAGTGAAAGTGAAGTCGCTCAGCCGTGTCTGACTCTTTGTGACCCATGGACTGTGGCCCACCAGGCTCCTCCGTCCATGGGATTCTCCAGCCAAGAATACTGGAGTGGGTTGCCATTTCCTTCTCCAGGGGATCTTCCCAACCCAGGGATCGAACCCAGGTCTCTCACATTGCAGGCAGACGCTTTAACCTCTGCACCACCAGGGAAGCCCTTAAATACAAGAATCAAAGATTTCAAGGGAGGAAAGGAAGCCAGGTTGAAAGAAGAAGGGGAAAGAGACGGAGCGGGGCGGGGGGGGGGGGGGCAAGAAAGGGGGGGCCTTACA
>SJYC01004020.1:0-37128 GCA_006408675.1 Madoqua kirkii | reverse complement strand
AAGGCCCTTTGACCAGATTCCTGTGTCTAAGACCAGGGGACTAGAAAAAACAGAGAAGGATAGGAAGGGTTAAGTAGAGGAAAGAGAGAGGGAAGGAGAGAGAGGTCAATAAAGTCTCTTGTTGAAACTAAAGGCTTACACAAAACTGCCAGACCATGAAATGTCACTCTTCCCCTCCTCCTGTCCTCAGATTCACCTTGAAACCAGCATAGTTGCCTCCAGACGAGAGAGGGGAGATGTGAAAATCCTGTTTTAGAGAAAAGCAAAGCCCAGGAAGAGACGGACGGGGCAGAGGGTGCAGTGGTGAGTGCCACACCCTCTCGGAGAAGTTCCATTTCCCTGGGCGCGAGGCTCTCATGTTTGGAGACTAGCAGCACTGCTCAAAAGCATTTCCCAGAGACTGTAGTAAAGGGTGAAATAATTTGTGCTCACAGACAGCCTTGCCCTCTGATGAGTGCACCATCAGAAGGTATGCTTAGAGATCTATTTGCAGAACAGAAGCTTCCAGAAGTCTGTGAAGTCACACCCTCAGTAGAAACTTTTGCAATGAAAATGGTTTGCAGGTATCTGTTTTCAAAGCCTCACCCTTCCTGTGGGGCACGACATGGCCCACAGCTTGGACAAGGGACAAACACGCCAATAGTTTTGACCTCCTTTCCAGAAAATTCCGTGACTACTAGAAGTTGAGTTACTTTTTGGCATCATGTCATCTGAAACATCTGAAAAAGAAAAAATATATATTAAAAAAAAAAACTTGTAAATTGCAATCCAGGATGCAGTCTGTTTCTCTAATTATATTTCAGGTGTTGTTTGATCTGTTTTCTCCTTACATTTAGTTTCAGCCATCCTAATGATGGGTTGTTTTTTTTTCTAGGCAATGAACAAGGTCTAGCCCTTTCTCTAGCCAATTTACTACATCAGTCGATGACAGATGTCCAGGGATGAAAAGAACATTATTAGCAATAAAACTGAGATACAAACAGCAATGTGACAGGTGCCCCCAGAGAGGCTGTCACCAACTCCCAGGGCTAACTACCTGCAAATGAAGAAAAATAAGATTAAGATTACTGAAAATTTAAGAAGCTTTTTTTTTTTAATTCTAATACATATAGAAAATAAGGGATTCTCTACATAGCATGAGGAAATGGATTAATCATAAATTCATGTTCCTCTATAAAGTTATTTTAGATTTTTTTAATCCAGAGGAAGCATATACCCTGCTTTTTTGTGAGTCTCTAAATGATGAAGGAATAGTGAGCTGAATTTTTTTTAATAAAAGAGAGAAAAGGAAAGAAAATGGAGGCAGCTTGGTATCAGGAAAGGGTGGCCTTCAGGAGCCAGAGCCTCAAGTTCTGATGAAGGATGTGGGTTTCCTGCCGGCTGAACTTCAGTGAGGGATTGAATGTCTTTATGACCCAGTGGTCTCACCTGTCACTTCCCAGGATAGACAGAGCATGAACCGAGTAGGCAAAGTGTTGGTACAGTCCTTGGCATTTGGGTGTGCAAAGAGAGGCATTCTAACAGGAAACTTTACGCCTGTGTTCGTTGCTCAGTCATGTCCGACTCTTTGCAACCCCATGGACTGTAGCTCAGCCAGACTCCTCTGTCCATGGGATTTTCCAGGCAAGAAAACCGGAGTGGGTTGCCATTTCCTCCCCTAGGGGATCTTCCCGACCCAGGGATCGAACCTGTGTTTCCAGTGTCTCCTACCTTGGCAGGAGGATTTTTCAACACTGAGCCGCCTGGGAAGCCCGCAGTCCTCAGCACAGGGTGGTAATTCAGAGCATGGTATCTCTAGTGGGGATTTCCCACCTCCAGGGGGGCTAGGAGACAGGGCCGTGGAAGGATTTCCCAGGTTCTTGCGGCCAGGACTTCACAGAGGCCAGAATTCAGCAGGGGGAAAGCTGGACGGCCCCTGGAGAGGTTGCTTTTGTAGCTGTACCTGAGTGCCCCCAAAAGGCCACTCTGGGAAATTCCATGGCCAAACAAAAACGGCCGCATCTCCTGCTCAGAAGATCTGGAAGCCTGTGGTCGCTCCTGGCCACTGACAAGCTCTGACTCATTTTAGCAGAACGTTCACCAGCTTCCCCAGATTTTGGTTTACCTAGTATCCCTGTGCTTTTTTCTCTCACAAGATTTAGCTTCCCTCTCGCTGTCTTTTCTGAAGCAAGCATGAGAATCACTCCTCGTAAGGAACAGTCTGTGCCCTCCTCCAGAGGACAGGCCTTTGAGGGGCTGTCCAGTGGAGGGGAGGGTTTGAACCCCCCACAACCTGACCCTCAGGTGACCACCTGCACGTAGCATGGAGCCAGTGGCCAGCAAGAGCCGGGAAGCTAACTGGCCCATGTGGGACTTGAAACTGGGGCCCTGGCTTCATTATAGAACATTCTCCTGCCACACCCAGCTGTTCCCATAACAGACCACCAAAGTGCCACCTCTATTTGATCGTCCTCTCCCCTGACTCATTATTTAGATTCTTAAAATATGAGTTTACTGAAATGTCTATGCATTTTATACTTTAATACTTTAAAATGAGTATTTCTTGTTCTTAAGAGAACCCTTGAGCATACATATAAAGACTGAATAATTTACCCCCAAATATATGAAACAGAAACCATACTGATGAGTTGCGATATTACCTAGATAGGTCATCTAACAGGAGGTATTTTGACTCTGGTCTGATGCAATGTAGGGAGAACTTTTTTTTTTTTCTCCTTAGGTATAAAATAATATAATGAGCATCTGGTGGTTCAGACAGTAAAGAATCTGCCTGTGATGGCAAAGATGCAGGCTCAACCCCTGGGTCGGGAAGATCTCCTAGAGCAGGAAATGGCAACCCGATCTAGTATTCTTGTCTGGAGAAATCCATGGACAGAGGAGCCTGGTAGGGTATAGTCTATGGGGTCACAAAGAGTCGGACATCACTGAACAGCTAACACTTTCACTTTCACAGGGAATAGTATACTTTGTTAATATTAATATTTTCTTAATGTTTGCAAATGTTCTTCTGTCAGGTCGAACTTATGTTAGGTATCTGTCTGTAGATTATCCACTTTATGAAAGTATTCTAGAAATGTTCAAACTTGTTTAATAGCTTAAACAGCGTAAGTTGACAAATAAGTGTTAATATATATATGTACACAAGCGCACAGAGAGACCCTCACTGTGATTCCAAAGGCAGACAGTGCAGAGGTGATTTTCAGGGAATTTGCTACTTTTGAGCTCACCCGAGAATGGACTCCTTCTGCCTGCAGAACCAGTTCCTGTTACAAATTAATCACATTCATCCAACTTAGTTCTATTTATAAATGCTATTCAACACTGATAATAAAAAAAGCCCTAGGAAATAATACAAGTCCTGTCACAGGGTGGGTAACTGTCCTCTCCACCCTGTGCAGCCCGTTTACCACTTCACCACTATTCTGTGTGTTTGACACTCAGATGAGTACAAATATTCTGCTCTGTTTAGTGCTGATTCGTCACCGCCCTCCAGCAAGTCTGCAGTAGGTTTCTTTCCGTGCATGCTCAACGTTGTGCCAGTAAGTGGTTGAAAGGAACCTGTGTAAATGTGGGCCGTGCCTTGAAAAGAACTGCAGTGACCTCTGCTAATGGCACACACAGGGCTTCCCAGAGGTGGCGCAGTGGTAAAGAATCTGCCTGCCGAGGCAGGAGACCGGAGTTCAGTCCCTGGGTCCAGAAGAGCCTGGAGGAGGAAATGGCAACTGGCTCCAGTGTTCTTGCCTGGAAAATTCCGTGGACAAAGGAGCCTGGACGGGCTACATACTATGGGGCCGCAGAGTCAGATTAATTGTTTCCTTGGGACGTTAAACTTTCTTGAATACTAGAACATTCTTGGTCCAGGTCAAATGGGTTTCTTATAAATTTCACAATGTTGGGAAAAAATGCATTCAGTAAATGTAGGTAAATTCAATGTAAACATAGTGAATTCAAACCCTGTGTGTACTTTTTAACCAGAAATTAGGAGGTATACAAGCTAAAAAATTTGTCTTCCTTTAGAAAAGGAATTGTTTGCGCAAATGCTCCTAGAATGTTTTGTAAATAGTTTGAACGTAATAAAGTCATTCTTAAAATCCCTTAGTTAATAAATGGAAAGAGGAGCATAATTTATGCATTCTGTCAGAATTTGAGACTGTGGCAGATGTAGTCAGCAAGAGCTGTTAAAGTGTTATTGTACTTTGTCCGTAGGTTAACTTCTTCCTAGAAAAAGTATTATCGTAGCAGTAAAATTGCTCAACTAAATTACATAGCCAGGTGATCTGTCATCAAATCAGAAAATAGCTAATTACTTAACCATTTATTTAAAATAGGAAAATAATTCACATAGGTAAAACCATCCTATCCCACTCCTGTTATTAATTCCCACTGTCATTGATTATTTTATTAGAGTTCCTTAATTAAGAATGAAGTTAAATTTCATTCATTTATTCTACAACTTTTAATTGTGCAGCAGCTATGGTCAAGGCATTGTGATGAATTCAGGAATACAACCCCGTGAAAGAGAAGTGGAGAGTGAGGAGGGCCTACAGGAAGGTCTGAGGGGCTGGAGCACCCAGCTCCCATGACTCCCAAACCGCAACAGCCAAAGGCCTCCGTGAGGACACCGCCCCACGCTGGGGAGAGACTCACTCAGAAAAGTAAAGGAAGAGAAAGTCCACTTGGAAGGAGAGGAACAGCGTTGGGAGATGGCAGGAACCAAGCCCTTATATTTTCGAACACTGCCCCAGAACTGAAGAAGAAACTCTAGAGCCATTAAGAGCTACTCGGAATCCTTCTTCCTCCTAAAACTTCAGAACTAATTTCATGTAAAGGAGGGCAACAGAAAGAAAGTAAAATCCCAATAGAAGAGAAAAAGGTCAAATCCCGGTCCTGTCCACCCATCAGGTGAAAACCAAAATAACTACTCCAAAGGGATTAAGTTACTAAGAAATTCGGAGAAGGAAATGGCAACCCACTCCAGTACTCTTGCCTGGAAAATTCCATGGATGGAGGAGCCTGGTAGGCTAGAGTCCATGGAGTCACGAAGAGTCAGACAAGACTGAGCAACTTCACTTTCCTTCTTTTAAGAGACTTTGCCTTTCTGCCTGCATTATTCATCTGTGTGTTGTCTAATATATGTATGCTAGAAAGCCCATGAGAAAAACATCAAAGCAAGAGAATGGAGCAAATACTAAAAAACTGAATTCAATACAACTTTCCTGACGTAGAATGTGTGTGAAAATTGATCAGAAAATGACCAGCACCAAGACATGTGCTGTGCTGTGCTAAGTCCCATCAGTCGAGTCTGACTCCGTGCGACCCCGTGGCATGCAGCCCGCCAGGCTCCTCTGTCCGTGGAATTCTCCAGGCAAGAATACTGAAGTGGGCTGCTAAGCCTTCCTCCAGGGGATCTTCCCAACCCAGGGACAGAACCCACTTCTGTGACTCCTGCACCGCAGGCAATTTATTTACTGCTGAGCCACTGGAGAAGCCTCACCAAGACATATTCTAACAAAATTACTAGATTCTAAAGAAAAAAAATCCTTTGGGCATCTGGGCAAAAAAGATCAATTTACCCATAAAGGAAAAAAAAAATTAGATCATCATCAGGCTTGCCCATAACACTTTACATCAGAACACAGAGTAAGATGTTAGACATTTAAGACACTTGATGGGGGAAAAGGTGAACCCAGGACTCATCCAGCCAAACTCATGCTCAAGAATAAAGGCCTCGAATCATTTGTCACTGAGCAAGAATTCAGTGAATATTTTTCCAGTGACATATTCCCGAGGAATTAGAGAACAAACTTAAAACCACCAGAATTGCTGGTCAGACATTAACATGAGGCCTGGTAGTGAACATTAAGTGTGTGTGTGTTTGTGTGTGTGTGTGTGTGTGTGTAGAGTTAATATAACATGACAATTAGAAAGAAAGCATAATATGAAATAGTCCTATATTTCAACACTGTAGATACACTATTATTGTTAGAAAAATTCAGCAGGAGAATGGATAGCGTACTTGAAAGTATATTTGAGGGTTTTAGTAATCATTTTTGTGGTGATAATATTATCACTGTTCTGAAATCACAGTGCGTACAATATAAGCTAAAGCTAATCTGCTGTTGTGAATGTGATAATCTTACCATTTTGTCTTTTTTTTCTTTTTTAAACTTTTTATTTTGTGTTGAGGTATAGCTAATTAACAATTTTGTGATGGTTTCAGGTGAACGGCAAAGGGACTCAGTCATACATATAAATATATCCATTCTCCCTAAACTCCCCTCCCATCCAGGCAGTCATGTAACATTGAGAAGAGTTCCCTGAGCTACACAGTAGGTCCTTGTTCATTCTCCGTTTTAAACACAGCAGTGTGTAGATGTCCATCCCCAACTCCCTAACTGTCCCTTCTCCCCAGCAACCATGAATTCATTCTCTAAGTCTGTGAGTCTCTTTCTGTTCTGTAAAGCCATTGGCATGATTTCTTTTTATATTCCACATATAAGGGATGTCATACAATATTTCTCCCTCTCTGACTTACTTCACCCGATATGACAATTCCTAGGTCCATCCACGTTGCCACACATGGTATTATTTCATTCTTCTTTGTGGCTGAGTAATATTCCATTGTATATATGTATCACATCTCTGTCATTCTCTGTGTTCTTGATAGCCAATGGGGGGAGGGGGTGGAAAGGAAGATATAGATGTAAAATTGAAAATGTTAGGTAAAAACTCTATAGTTTGGAAATAGCTACCATTTTGGCAAATTCAAGTCTACAAAATAAAGTTAGTAGCTGTACTCCCCAGGCTGTACATTAGCTCCCCGGGGTGTAACCATTTTGTAAAACTGAAATTTTGTACCCATTTTGCATAGGCCAAGACAGAAATTTTCACAGTCCAGTGGTACAGAGCTGAGCAGAGGGATTCAGTAAATACTTACTGGACTCATTCACAGTGATATGAGGGGGTGTCATGGGCCAAAGCCAAAGTGAGGCGGGAGACTTCCTCATACAAGTCTGACCAAACCCCCGCCTGGCTTAAAGCCAACTTCGTGTCTGCTCTGCACTTGGCCCTGAGGGTTAGTGCAGAAGAGCAGGCGCTCTACTGGCCGGCCTGCTCTAGATTCGCAGTCCCTGACCCCAGATGGGCTGCTGCTGTTCCGCCGCCAAATCGCATCTGACTCTGGGACTCCGTGGACTGCGGCACCCATGGGACCAGGCTCCCGTGTCCTTCACTGTTTTCCAGGACTGGCTCCGATTCACGTCCACTCAGTCAGTGGTGCTGTCTAACCATCTCATCCTCTCTTGCCCACTTCTCCTTTGGCCTTCAGTCTTTCCCAAAGAGTCAGCTCTTCACATCAGGTTCAGCATCAGTCCTTCCAATGAATATCCCGGGTTGATCTCCTTCAGGATTGACTGGTTTGACCTCCCTGCAGCCCAAGGGACTCTCAAGAGTTGTTTCCAGCACCACGACTCGAAAGCATCAGCTCTTTAGTGCTCAGCTTTTCTTTAAGGTCCAGCGCTCACATCATGGGCTGTCAGCGCCCAGCAACAATCCTGACTACCCCTTCCTTCCCCTTTCTCACTCACACCTTTCCTTCTCTTCTCAACTTCCCCTGGCCTCCCTTGTCCACACCTGGGCCCCAGCATGCAGCCTTCCTCCTCTCCAAGGCCACCCCTCTTCTCACCCTTCAGCTCCCACTGCATCACCCGCTCACGGGCACCACCAAGTGCCTCCTCTTCCCGCTCACTCCCTTTGGCATACTAGCCTCCTGCCATTACAGAGGTCTCCCATTTTCAAAAACCTCTTTACAGTCCCACAGCCCCTCCAGCTGCTCTCCCCCATCTCCGCTGCCCTTGCGGCCACACTCCTGGAAAGGAGTGCCCGTGCTCGCCTCTTGGCGTCTGTCTCCTCCCATTCTCTCCTGACTCCACCCCACAAGGCTTTTGGCTCCATGCCTCCAAGAAGTCCTGGCTCCTGTCAAGACTTCAGCAGCATTTCCACTTCTGAGTTCAGCCAGCTTCCAGATAAAGTGGTTTATCTGCAGCCTTTGACACAACTTGTCATGACACATACACCCTCCTTGAAACATTGTGTTCCCTTGGCTTCCAGGACGCGCTCATTCTTCTCATTGTCCACCTGCCTGGGAGACTGCTTCACTCAGTCTCCTTTAGTGGCTCCATCTCAGCATCCACAAAGGGTAGAGTCTCTTCCGGTCTTGGGGCTACTGAGATGACACAGAGTCTGACTGTCAAACCAGACGTACAAGAATCATGGATGGAGCCCAGTGTCACGCTTTACTAATAACTTCAAGGATGCTGGTGATGATGAGGCACAGACGAAATAAAGGAAGCCCACCTCATTTAACACAGCTACTGTGTTTAACAAGGCCCAGGTCCTTTCTCAGCATATTGGGACATACTCTAGGCAAGAGTCAATGCATCAGGTCTCCAGGAAGCACACAGAATCGTCTCTAACATAAAACCTCTTGGGTGTACAAACTGTCTCCTCATTCACCACTTGATGAGATGTCTTCATTTACCCCTTAATAATTGCATAGCTTATGAGATTTTCAGAGAGCCTTACTTTATGCATTCACATGTTCTAGTTTGTTCACTGTAAGCAAACTTAGATCAAGTGTTTCCCACTAAATGCGTTCTATAGATGAGAACTGTTTTCTAGCTAATGCCATTGTATATAAGTAGTATTAGCATATTTACAAGGGGACTTGACCAAACCATCTTTCTCTTTCTGATGAGGTCAGAAATATGAGAAAATGGATAGTTGCCTTGATGTTAATCCTCTCCTTTACAGCTCTGTGTGCACCTATGACTTCAAAACTGATGTCTACATTTTCCTCCTAAATTCCAAAGCCAACCATTCAGTTAGGCACTCAACATTCTGACTTAGCTGTGTCAGAAGTTAACAAACAATATGATCACAGCAGAAATAACAATTCCTTTTTCTAAACTCTCTAAACACACACACACACACACACCTTTCTCCCATGTGCCCCCATCTTAGTAAGTCTCCCCATGCTCCCCCGTCCTCCCTCCTTGGGAGACAAACATTATATCCTGCTTGATTCCTTTTCCTCTCACGTCACATATCCAATCCACCTAAAAGTATCTGCCATTTCTACCTTCAGCATACATGCAGAGCTCAACCACTGATCCATCATACGCCACGGCTGCCTTCCTGGCTCAGGCCGCCACCATCTCTCCATGGACCTCGCTGAAACCACCTCCGACCTGCGTCTCTGCTTCCTGCCTCCATCCTTGTCCCTGAGAGTCTACACTGAGCATATCAGCCAAGTGGCTGTCTTTAGGAGATTAGTCAAATTGTGTCATCCACAGCTCCACAGTCTCCAGTGGCTCCCCTATCTCTCAGAATAAAAGCCAGAATTCTTCTGGCGGCCTTTGGGGATCTAGACATCCTGGACCCCCATGAACTCTCTGGCTCATCTACTATTATCCGCCCCCGCCACACACCCCCACTCAGTCTACTGCAGACACACCCGCCTCTCGGTGGGACCTCCCACACACTGAGCACACTGCAGCCCCTGCACCTTTATCATGCTCTGTATTCAGCCTGGAAACTCGTTTCCCCCCAGGGGCACCTGGCTTGCTTTTCTAGTCTCCTTCAGCTGTTGGCTTAAACGAACCTCCTTTGTAAGGGATTCCCTGATCACCTCTTTAAAACTGTCATTCACGCCTTCCCCTGAATCTGTCTCTGGTTTTTTATTCTCCTCCCAACTTACCGCCATCTGACATGTTAAACCATTTGACCTTTCTGTATTTACCATTCTAGTCTTTTGGATGAGAATAAAAATGCCCTTTTGTTCTGGGCGGTATCCCAACAGTCATGGGAGTGTCTGGCACATAGTAGGCGCTCAATAAATGTTGCACGAATTAATTCATAGTGGAGCAGATCGATCTGAGTTGAGCTGAGTCTAGAGGAGCATATGATCAAATCATGCAAGGAGACAGTAACTCAGGGCTGTGATAAGGAAGGCTTTGGACGATGGCGTGTGCCGTTTGAATTTTATTCTGCAGGCTGGAGGAGTCATTAAAGTGAATTGAGCCAAGCAACAGCGCAAAGAAATGAAGTCAGGGATAAAAGAAATCATACTCTAAGAATAAGAATAATGTGAAAGGAAAATTTTGTTCTTGAACATTAGTCTTTCTTCGTCAAAGTGAATGTCTCATTGATATTGTGTGGGCTGCTAACAATGACCAGAAGTGGGACACTGACGCCTTTTTTCAAAATGGTTTTAAAAATCAATAGACCCCTGACTAGAAGCGTGATGACACACTATCTGATGAGGCTGAGAGTGATTCCTTATGAGTGTTCGTAACTTGAAGTATGGATGCAGTCCCTAACATTTGCATGAAAAAGTCTATTCAGTGCTGTTGGTAACAGTATTAAATGAGGTAACTGGATAGCATCACCGACTCAGTCAATGGACACGCACTTAAGCAAACTCCAGGAGATGGTGAGGGACAGGGAGGCCTGGCGAGCCGCTGTCCATGGCGTCGCAAAGAGCCGGACGCGACTCAGCGACTGAACAGCAGCAAAGTCGCATTCCAAAAATCTGAGCTTCAAAAAAACAGTTTGCTGGAGGACAGATTTCTAGAAACACAAAGAATAAATGCCTCATCTGTCTCTTTGGTAGGTTGGGACTGGGAGACTTTCTCTAGGTTGGACCGTACCTTATCTACCCCACTCACCCCTCCCCTGCAGTGGATCGACAAGAAAACGCCCCCAAACCACCAAATGTTAGCATTTCGGTAAAACGTGAGTGCCTGTACCTCTTGGCATCTGTGCTGTCTGTCTGAAAAGCTGATTTTCTTTTTGCAGTACAGCCGGTACCAGCAGTACGGGGCGGAAGAGTGCCTGCTGCAGCTGGGGGGCGTGCTCTGCCCCAGCCCGGGCTGCGGGGCGGGGCTGCTTCCCGGAGCGGGCCAGCGGAAGGTCACCTGCGAGCCGGCCCGCGGCCTGGGCTGCGGGGTGAGTACCAGCCGCGCCCCCGGTGGCGACTCTCTGTGTGTGTTTGCTTTGGGAAATTGGCTCGGTTGGTGCTTTCTTTTCATTTTCCATTTGGAAATGGACCATTTGGACTCTGATAGCTTTGACCTGATGTAAAAACTAACTCACTAAATATATGTATAGATATATATATATATTTTCAATTAACAGAATCCTGTATATAATGAGGGGAGGTAGATTTTCTGCTTTGATAGCTATCAGTGTTGAAGATGTGAAATCACTCGGTCGGCCTTTTAAACTTTTCTTCTGGTGCTCGGATAATTCAGAGGAAAAATGATTTCTCCAGAGGTAGCATCCAGTCGACAGGAGTGAAGGAGAAAAAGAATTCCTCCTCTTAGCGTGATTGTCTTAGCGACGTTGCTGGCCTAAGTATGTCAATAAATAAAAATGGAGATTAATATGGAGAACTTGAAATGTTATCAGGTGGTAAAAATCATTTTAAGTCGAGATGAGCAAAACTTAATGGGGCCTCTTAGGGAAGCAGAAAAAGAACCGTGGAAAATGTTTGTTCTAAGAGGTCAAACCAATAGGACCTAGACGGCTTCTAGAACGGGTCTACGGCTGCGAGCCGACGGTGGAAGGGTAAGGGAAGCATAACTCAAACGCAAATAGGCTGGCTAAATTATAGGCTGAAATGACAAATGGATAATAATCCTGGTATTAAATTTCATGCCGGCTAGAAAAGGAAGAAGTGTATGTGCTTATAAAATGCTATTGAATTGTGATGGGAGAGCATTCCTTTAAAAATTGCAGCTTCGTGAGGAGCTTTGTTGGAAGGAGGACTACAGATGGATGGCAGAGGCGTTATTACCCAGGCCTAATTTGGGGCTGAGCCTCCTGAGTTACCTATGCATAAATTGGCGTCTGTCATCCTTGGTAGAGCTCCCCATCGGTCATGCGTGGGGCTTACCAAGCTCTGGGCTGAGTGATAAAGCAGAGCTAGTGGAAGTGGAAAAATAATGAGATACCATGATGCATCAGCAGAAAGAAATACTTCGGGGCTAATGGCGATTTCATTAGGATGAAAACTCACATCATGTCTGCTAGCCTTAGAAATTATGGAAATCAAACCCTGCTTCCCAGCCTGAGTCATCATCATTTACTGTAATAATCTGCACTGGTTGCATGTGGCCCAAGCAAGCTGCCAAATTCTGGGATCAGAGTTTCCGGCAAATGTTTTCTTTTAGATTGAGTTACATAGCCATTAACTAATGGCCCGGTTCTATCTACGCTTCTACCTAATAATCGTTCCTATTGTTCCATTGTCTAAGGCTGCCGACTTCTTTTGGCCTGTCTTCTGCATTCATTGTTTGTCTGGAACGGTTTTGAAGGTTTATGTAATGTTAAGATTTGAACGTCTTTCTCTTCCCTATTTTACACAATGTGATATTATAAGTAACACACACATTTGAACTCCAAATTATGGAAAATTACCCTGGAAATGAATTGAATTGCTTTAATATCTTTGGGTTAAGAGAGTTGAGGGGCAAACCTTACCTAAAGGAGAATGACTGTCTTCAGGATATTTCTTTGGAACTTGTAGGTAATGTGTTTTATTTTTAGTTATTCTGTTTTGTTATGGGGGGGCATGCTTGTTGGTTTGAATATTATCTGTTGCTACATATAACAACCCCAAATTGTAGCCTTTTCATTAATAAACATCTTTTATCTCACAGCTTCTGAGGGTCAGGAATCCCTAAGTAGCTTAGCTGTGGGGCTCTAGCTCAGGGTCTCATGAGGTTGGAGCCAGCTCAGTTGCAGTTAACCCAAGACTTGACTGGGGCTGGAAGACCCACTGCAAAAATGGCTCGAGCCAGAAATGCCTTGGTTCCTCACTGGCTGTCGGCCAGTTTCTCATGACACACCCCTCTTCTTAGGCTACTTGTCCCCAGAGTGGTAGCTCACTTACCCGGAGCAGATGACCCAAGGGACAGAGCAGAGACAGAGCCCGGCGGCTTGCTCTCCGAGGCTGTGCCCCGCCACTGCTGCTGTGTCCCTGGGGTTAGTGCTGAGCAGACGTTCCAGCCCACCCACAAAGGGACGGGAAAGCAAAGCTCCATCTTAAAGGAAAGGTGTCAGGGATATATTTTGAACCACCACTGTCTATAATCTGAAGAAGTTGAATAAAGAACAAAGAGAAATGATTTTCTAAAACATCTAACTTGATGCTTTCTTTGTCCTCCGCACCATTTTTGCCCCAATCCCTGTAAGCTTTTTCAGCTGATATCAATTCCCATTGCTTTGGCTTTTCAGAAGAGATAAATTGACATCATCATTGCTCTTGTTTCTTCAAATCTTCAACTTTCGCAAAAGCATGTTAACCCAACTTACGTGCCTTAGGGGTTCTGTAGTGCTTAAGAAGGAGATTAGGTTGTATGACTTAGGTCCAAATTTTGGCTTCATCAACTACCAGTGGTCTTAATCTCTGTGTGCCTCAGTCTCCTCATTTTAAAACAGAGTGTATGACAATGGCCCTGTATAAGGCTCCTCTGTCCATGGAATTCTCCAGGCAAGAGTACTGGAGTGGGTTGCCATTCCCTTCTCCAGAGGATCTTCCAAACCCAGGGATCGAACCAATGTCTCCTACGTCTCTTGCATGGAGAGGCGCGTTGTTCACCACCAGCGCCACCTGGAAAGCCCTTATAAGGGCATTATGAATGTCAAAGGAGCTGATGGGTATAACAGCACATGGCATAAAGTATGTGTTATTTAATATTTAATCAAAAGCTTAATCCGTGTTTATCAAAAGCTCACCTAAAAGACCTAACTAAATATTCAAGGAAAATTAACAACAGGGTGTTTGTTTGATCCCCTCTTCCAGATATTCTAGAATATTCCCCCCTGAATCAAGCTAGATGCAGCAGGGAATTAGGTACCCAGGCCTCACTATCTTAGCCCTTGAAAGAACTGCTTTTGCTTTTCTCGCACAGTAATTTGGTGTCATTTGTTTATGCTGCAGTCATTATACAGCTGACTCAACACCTGTGGCTGTGGACATCCCAGTGGGCTTTTCTGTGAGGGACCGTGGTGCCCATTCCAGGTTCATTATGCTTGTCCTGGGAAAAGTTGACCCTGCTAATGGTGCCCCCTGAAAGCTGACTGCTGGAAAACCTAGAGCCACATTTGTGGGGTATCTACAGCAGAGAAATAGGCCACTAATAGAATGGATTTGGAAACTTATTTCTTGCCTTGACTTCTTTCTCTTCCCTTTTTCCTGGTATATGCTGTTTTGCTGTGATTTGTCCACCCTTGTAAGCTGCCAGTCTTTTGTGGATTTAAGGGTAGTAATGGAAAGCTGTTGTGTGAAAGAAACCGTGGTTAGTGTATGTTGTCTTACCTGTTATGAGACAGAACAGGGCCCAATAATAGAAGTTAGAGGAAGCGCAATCAGTCGAGTCTGCTCAGGGTTTGTTGTAGCACCATGGACAGGGGCCACGAAGCCGCCTGCCCCCAGAGCAGGGCGCGCCTCACCCTTCCCAGTGCTCGGGAAAGGAGCTGACTGCAAGCTGGGCGAGCCTGAGTCTCGCTTCTCAGGCTGTAGCTTTGATGTTTACTGGAAGGCATCCGCGAATCCGTCTGTACTTAATTTGTCCTCAACTGTCAACTCTTATTATGTGGGGCTTGATGTTACAAAAAGGATCTCATGCATATAAAAAGGTTGGAAACCAAATTCCCTGTCATTCACAGAATTTAAAAATTCAGCCTTCCAGGTGCATAGTGAGGTGGACCACATGGACTCACATTTTTAGAGCTGAGACACACCGCTGTGCTGATCTCGACAGGACAGTTCTAATCTTCCCATCGGTCAGCCCACCACCACATGCCTAGATGGTCCCCACCACCTCCCTGATCGCTGTTGTACATAGCTTCCATCTGAAGGCATGAGCTTCAGTGTTGGGATTGTCTTTTCATTAACTGAGTGCTCAGGCTGGTGCTTAGGACTCCTATATGCAAGCGTATAGTACTACTCACTGGAAAGTCAGATTAGCTGATCCTTGGCCCTCCTAAGTCACCGGCTTAACTCTTACCCAGAGAGCAGTGACATTAGGTAATGAATATAAGGATTTCCATTTAAAAGATAATGTCAGTCCATCCAGGAAAGGCCTGATAGATGTGTGATGGTTATAGCAAAACTTTTACCATTATTAAAGAATGATTTGAACTTAAGTACTCCCTCTCAGGGTCCAAGTTGAAGTGTTATACTTGTTTCGTACTTTCAGATTCCTGTCCTCAGCCTTGATATTGTTCTCAGTAAGAACATGTATTTAGAGCTCAACATTCATTGAGTGAATGAATGAATGAATCTTGACAATGTAGAAGTAATATGAATACACTTTTATTTTCAAATACTAATCATTATGTACCCCAATATTAGAATCACTTACCTTGCCTCAATAAGAATCTCTTCAAAAAACATAAAATATGCAGTGTTTTACTTATACATGTATTACATCAAATATACTAACTTCAGAGATCCACAAAAAGTCATTTAGGAACCTGAAAATCCTCCAAAAATAGCAGTTTATATGCCCTACTGAAGGCCTCACCGCCAAATGAAGAATTCCGTGCATTCTAATAAAGAAAACGTCTTGGTCTTGGGAGCACTGATATTTTCCTTTTGACAAGCACAGAATATTTTTACATGGATAGACAGAACCCAACAAGGATATGTTTGGGGATCAAATAGCCTGACCTCACTCTCTGCCAACGCTTGATCATATTTTCACTACTGCTCCTAAAAATATTAATTATTTCTTGAGGAAGTCATGTAATGCATTATTCTTTCTCTGGCCTTATTGCTATTCATCAGAACTATCTCACTAACTTTGATGGTGCCAATGTAAAATGTTGACATGTTTAATGCTAGAAAACAGCAACAAAATATGGAATACATTATACTCACTGACCTAGAGATACAAAAAGCTATGGCAATCAAACCTTGCAAGTTTTCTATCACCAAAACATCTTTATCTTATTTGATGGTATTTTGGAATATTATACATCTGAGAGATAATTTCTTAAAATAATACTATGAATTTAGTGAAGAGTTTTCTGTTTTGAATTAGAAATACAGGGATGAGATTTAACAATGGCGGGGGGGCGGGGGGAGCCCTCTTATGCATTTAAATGTAAACCAGAGATCTTTAAAAAAAAGCCATTAAGCTGACCATTAGTTAAGGAAATTAAATAGAATTTCTTAAGACATCCAGAGACTTTCCCTCCTTTGATGAGCAGCGTGTGTGGCTTTGAGTTGGGTTGCTGGAGGAAATGGAGGCTCCTCACTTGCACTGATCCCTTCCACGCCCTCTTACCCACGTTTACATTCTTGCACTGTCTTCCTTGAAGAGAGTCTCAAAAATTGTAGAACCTTAAGTTACAAAGGCTTCATCAAAACTGAATCTAGACTTCAGTGAGGACAGGGTAGACTTGCTGTGTGCTCAGAAATCCCAGCGGAAGCTGCTTATAGCATAGCATTCATATATTGATGAAGATTTTAGTTAAGTTAGAGTCCAAGCCTGCTGTTTTAGCCCTTATAGGAAACAAGTCTTTGTAGACAAATGGGGACAGCTATTCCTCCGTTCGGAGATCTAATTATTGATTTTAAAAGTAACTAGATGGGGAGCCCTTGTTTTCAATATGTGAGACTCGGAAAGTCAAGAGATGGCCAATATTTAATAAAGAAAATGGTTACTTTTTCCATTTGTTAAAGAATTTTATAAAAATACCTCAAATTTAATTAAATTACCTCAAGTATTTTGAAAACTGTATAGAAGATCTCCCTTTTTCCGAAGGAGAATAGAGATTAAAATCTAGACTCCACGTATGTGTGGTTTATGTCATAATGCTTTCCAGGAGACACCAAAATACGCAGGTATTTTTCATTCTGCCTAAATGTGGGTTTGTTGGGTTTAAGCTCCAGACTGTCATCTCACCTTGCTAGCCTCAACTCTCTGGCCTCTTCAACATGTAGAGCATGGAATCAAATCTTTTTGACACATTATTTTAGATATACGAGATGTTCTTTATCAGAGAGTATTTTTAAAAGAAAGCTAGCATTATGAAATGTCAGAAATATGCATGCCATGTTTATTTGACAGGTGTCCAAAAATCTAATTTAAGCTCTAAGATTGGCTCATTTGCAGACTGGAAATTAGTCTTGCTAGACTTTCTGCTTGCGAGCCAGCTTGAATTGCAAAGACAGAAAGCTCTGGAGAGTATTTATTTTAATTAAAGAAACTGTTCATAAACATACAAACAAGTCCTGCATACCATTCCTCTGGAAAACATTTATCAATTGGCAAATGTTCCTAGAAAGTATGCTGCAGTCTGAAATAGAAATATATATTTTCTAATCCAACATAGATCAATGACCTTTCCACGTGCCTTTAGCTATTTTTTGTTTAAAATAAGGAAACTGTGAAATAATTATACTCTTTCAAAACAGTAAGTGCTATCTCTTTGAATAATGTGTTGCACACGTGTGTGTGTGTGTGTGCGCGCGCGCGCGTGCAGTTGTGTCTGTCTCTTTGTGACCCCGTGGACTGTAGCCACCAGGCTCCTCTTTCCATGGAATTCTCCAGGCAAGAATACTGGAGTGGGTTGCCATTTCCTTCTCCAGGAGATTTCCTTGACTCAGAGATCAAACCTGCGTCTCTTGCATCTCTTGCATTGGCAGGCAGATTGTTTATCAGTTTGCCACCTGGGAAGCCTAGGAAGTCAATTTTGTGGCAAATTGAATAGAAAAGCCCTCTTTAGCTCTACCAGCTACAGGAGAGCTCAGAACATTCCAGAAAACAGGCTTCTATGAAGATAACATAGTTTCTGTGTATTCATTTTGATCCTGCCCTCACTTCAGTCTAGGGCAAGGCTGTCTAATACGGTAACCACAGGCCACAAGTGACTGTTCAAATTAAAATTAAATCAAATTTAAAATTAGGTTTCTCAGTCACAGCAGCTACATTTTAAGTATTCAATGGCCACATATAGCCTCCAGCTACTGGACTAGACCTAGGCCATGCAGACAGAGCGTGTTTTCATCAATATCATTGAAAGTTCAGTGGGGCAGAAAAAATAGCTGTAAGACATCACCCTAGAAGAAGCATTCACAAACTCAAAGATGCCTGTGTCTCAAACAAATTGAAGTTTGACCCCTTCAATTCTAGTTAAGAAGAAAAATCTTTCTAGAAATTAAAGCAATGTCCTAAGTTAAAAAAAATGTACAGCAGTGTTTTCCAAAGTGATCCTTATTCAGTGCAGGTCCAAGGGATGTTATGTACTAGGAGGATGGTTGGAATCTGGGACAGAGAGCCTGGGCCAAGATCTGTGATCAGAGAGCTTGGATGTACACAGCTGTTACTATGTTCAGTAGCTCATTCGTGTCCGACTCTGCAACCCTATGATTACAGCACTCCAGGTTTCCCTGTCCTTCACTATCTCCTGGAGGGTATTCAAGTTCACATCCATTGAGGTGGTGATGCCGTCCAACCATCTCATCCTCTGCTGCCCTCTTCTCCTCCTGCCTTCAGTCTTTCCCAGCATCAGGGTCTTTTCCAATGAGTCTGCTCTTCACATCCAGTGGCCAAAATACTGGAGCTTCAGATTTGGCATCAGTCCTTCCAATGCATGCAGTAAATTCCATTAAACAGGGCTTTTTTCTGCTGGACTTAAAGCTATGCCTATGCCTGAACAAGGGGAATACCCCAGCAGCCTTCCCTAAGTTCTTTCAAGCAAGAACAGCCTTTTGAGTGGGCCATCTTATGAGACAGGTGTCTCATAGAGCAGCTTGACTCAGGGAATCAAATCCCTTGCTTTATCTGAATAGCAAGCTTACCACAGTACTCTTGGGAAGGAGCTACTGAAACCCAAGGATCAGAACATTAAGTCTACAACATTTTCCTCTTTGCAGGGGACTAAAAAAGCGTGACTTTTTAAAATGATATACCATATTTGTATTAGAGGTATTTCTGAGACTACATATTTTATACTGAAACCTCTTTATTCTTAAACTGCTATTGATAAATAATTTTATGGATTTAACATACGTAGAGAAGATAGGGCGAAATTTTATGACTGTGCGTGATTAGCAGCATATTTTCAAATGATTCCTATTAAATGAACAAGAGATTTTTGAGCTTCATCGAATAAAGAATATTATGGTAAAATACATATATATATATATATATATATTTCTATAGTGGGTATCAGTGTATGTCAGTCGCATAAAACGCTAACTGCACAGGACAATGTGATCATGACCCAGGACTCACAGGATTTTTTAAATTTTGTTTTGCTGGAGTTTAGTTGGTTGCAGTGTTGTCTCAGTTTCTACTAAACAGCAGAGTGATTCTCTCACATCCATGTATTTGCTTTCATTTTCTTTCCCATTATGGTTTCTGTTGCTGTTATCCTGGCTTTCTACACAAGTGGTCACACCAGTGTGAGCCTGGGCCACACCCCGCTGTGACTGCCCTGGTGGGGCCACCCTTACGAGGGGGCACGCTGGAGCTCCCTGCCAGCATCCCAAAGGGTGGGCCTGTCTTCCCTGTCCTTCCCAGAGCCCAGCGGGGTTTCTGAGGGGTGGAGAGCTCTGCTCCATCTCAGCACACTCATTATTTTCCACATCCTCTCCCCACCACCTCAGGCCTTCTCTCACTGGGGCAGGGGGGCGGGGGGTAGAAGCCTCCCAGAGGCATATTCTGTCCTGCTCTTTCGACTTGCCTCCAGCCCTCCTTTCTCATTAGGGTCTCTGCTGAACCCTCCCGAAACAGCTAGTTCCTCCTGTATATTCATCCAGACCAGCCCTCCTTGTGCGCTGGTTTTTCTGTTTCCCTCCATGCTACCTATAGAAAATGGCCTCACAGATCTGACACTGTTCATCTAGCCCATGGTTACTCTCTATGGTTCGCATCTCATCTTTCATGCTGTTATATACACTGTAGATTAGGGAATGCGATGATCACAGCAATGTTCTTTGTTCTCTCGTCTTTCCTTTTTTAATACTATTTTTGATTGTGGTAAAATATACACAATATAAAATTCACCTTTGATAACCATTTTAAAGTATACAGTTCAGCAGCATCAAGTATTTATAATATTGGATAACCATCTCCCCTATCTATTTCCAAAGTTTTGTATCACCCCAAACAGAAGCTCTGTTCCTGTTCAGTTCAGTTGTTCAGTCGTGTCCGACTCTTTGCGACCCCATGAACCGCAGCGCGCCAGACCTCCCTGTCCATCACCAACTCCCAGAGTCTCTCCAAACCCATGTCCATCAAGTCAGTGAAGCCATCCAGCCATCTCATCCTCTGTCATCCCCTTCTCCTCCTGCTCCTAATCCCTCCCAGCATCAGGGTCTTTTCCAATGAGTCAACTCTTCGCATGAGATGGCCAAAGTACTGGAGTTTGAGCTTTAGCATCAGTCCTTCCAGTGAACACCCAGGACTGATCTCCTTCATAATGGACTGGTTGGATCTCCTTGCAGTCCAAGGGACTCTCAAGAGTCTTCTCCAACACCACAGTTCTGTTCCTATTAGGCAGTAATTAATTCCCCATTTCTCCCAG
This sequence comes from Madoqua kirkii, assembly GCA_006408675.1. Lineage (NCBI taxonomy): Eukaryota > Metazoa > Chordata > Mammalia > Artiodactyla > Bovidae > Madoqua > Madoqua kirkii. Next base: position 16,521 of record SJYC01004020.1, on the reverse strand, counting down.
CCCCTCGTCACCTCTATTCTTCTTGCTGTCTCTATGAACCTGACTATCCTAGATACTTCGTATAAGTGGAGTCACAGAAATTTTTGTCCTTTGGTCTCTACCTTAGCATAATGTGTTCAAGCCTCGTGCAGCGTGTGTCAGAATTTCACTCCTGCCCATAGCTGAGTAATAGCTCATTGCATATGTATACCATGGTTTGGTCCTCCCATTCCTTTTTAGAATTTATTCAGCCACAGTAGTCCTTCATCTCCCTGGAGCAAAAGTCAGGCAGGTTCTCTGACTCTTGGTCACTTATAAGTGAAAGAAAGGCTTAGCGACACCTCATGTTATATATTCATTCTGTCAATCACTAAAAGTGGCTTTTGTCAAAAAAAATGTGCTGGATGTAACAGTGAATCTTCTGCCCTTGCTCCCGAGGCCCAGTGCTTTGCTCCGTGCCTGTGTGCACTTGGCCTAGAGGTCCAGACGGGCTGGCGTGACTCACCTGGTTGCTCTGAGTGTTCATCAGCTTCTACCTGCTCCACTGACTTTTTATTCATCTCAGGTTAAGGTTGACAGGACACAGTAATAGCTGATTATTCACTTTATTCCTCTGAAAAATGTCTACATCATCAATCTGCAGATCAGGGTTTTTAATTCCAGTGCTCAAAATTCTTTGCATTGAATAATTGCCTACATTAGCACCTATAGGGTTTCGGCCTCATTACAGAATCATCTGTCCAGACCGAAGTCCTCCATTCTGACTTGAGTAGTAAAACCCTATCCCTGTTCCTGTAGGTATAACAGAAATGTGTTCCTGCCAGAAACATAGCTCATGAACATAATTGCAAAGATTTATCAAGATAAGTGTGAAGGGTATTCCTTGTAGTACTGTTTTGTAGTAGATAAGAACTTGGAAACAATCAAATTGTCAATAACATCATAGTGTTAAGTACATTTTTGATCTATGGGTACAATAAAGTACAATATCTTGTTTAAAAAGGGCTTCCTTGGTGGCTCAGTGGTAAAGAATCTGCCTATAATGCAGGAGACCCAAGTTCAGTCCCTGAGTTGGGAAGATTCCCTGGAGGAGGGAATGGCAACTCACTCCAGTATTCTTGCTTAGAGAATTCCATGGACAGAGGAGCCTGGCGGGCCACCGTCCATGAGGTCATAAAGAGTCAGACATGACTGAGCAACTAAACCACCACCACCATCTACTAAAAAAAATAAGGTCATTCTGCATGCTGATATGAAACAAGTTTTAATACTCAGAATTAAGAGGAAAGAGCAGGAAAAAGAAGATCAATACTCATAAACATATAAAATATTTCCTGAAAAGAGTTCAACAGATCCTTAAAGTAGTTGCCTTTGGATAGAAAAAGTGAGGATATAGAGAAGGAAGCTTTTATTAATACTTTGCAGTTCATAGCTTTCTGTAATGTTTGCGGTTTCTAAACATGTAGATATGTTACCTTTACTTTTTATAACATAAGGGATGTTCTTAGTTTATGAGCTACTTTTTTATTAGTCAAGCTTTTATTTTTAAAAAAGCTAGCCATGTTATTTGTTAAAAATAAAAGCAAAGCAAAGTGAACTGTAATTAAATTGGTTAGAACTTTACACCATTTCAGACAGAGTGTTTCTCTGGGGTTAGACTAAGAAAGGAGGAGATAGGTCTGCCACTGCCAGAGGCCAAAGGCGTGGAAGCCGAATGGTGAGGTCCAGCTACTGTTCACTCTAAGGGGCTGGCGGGGCAGGTGGCCCATTCTTTCAGACATTTACTTGGCACGGAGCATGCTGTCCTGTCATACTGATTTAATTGAATGACATGTTTAAGAAAAATGCAAGTTAAGTCTGCTAGGAAATTTAATTTGCAGTCTCAAAATTAGTTCTAAGAAGCATGTTCCCAGAAGCTTTGAACAGCCAAATGCAAATAAGTGAATTTCAATTTTTGTGTAGTTTTAAATAGTTTGAGCAGTTCCTGCGGTATAGGAAAATATATTCCGATGGCCTTTGGCACATACCTATATTCTAGGAATTCTGCTCTTGCACCGTGTTTTATTACTGACTTTTGTGTGTCTTCTCTTTTTTGTTTACATCTATTTTCAGTACAATTTAGACAGAGTTCAAGGTGGCCCAGCAAAACAAGGACTCGGCACTGATGTATCACGCATTTTGCCCTGCTTGTCAAACATTCCGTCGTAAAGGCTGTCTGTAAATTATTAGGTCAGTTCCCTACAAACTCCTGGAAGGGAACAGGGCTTTTTCTGGTAAAGAAAGTCAGCCCTGTTGTCAGCAGTCCACAGCGTCTGTAACAGACGCGGAAACCAAGTGCTGCTTGGATCCCGAGAAAGGCAGTCAGCCTTCCTCCTCACCTGCTTTGCCTTTCAGTGGGCCCCGGGATACTGCTGGGGAGGGCCTCAGTGTTTCTCCTCTTCAGCACAGAATGAATGAGGCTAACGGTAGAACCCTGGAGGCTCCCCCAGGGCAAACCGGACCTGGCGCAGCCTGACTTTGAGTCCCACCTTCCCTGGGAATTGGCAGCCCCTAGGATGGATATACCTGGCAGAACCACCTGGCCTGTGACCCAGGCCTTTGTCCAGCGGTCCATCTGCAAGTTTCTAGTGTATGAGACTTCCCTGGTGGGCCCGTGGCTGAGGCTGCGCTTTCATGGCACTAGCCGCAGGTTCCATCCCTGGTCAGGGAACTAAGACCCCTCAAATGCAGAATGGTCAAAAAAATTAAAACGTTTATACTGTGAACAAAGTATATAATTTTTTTGCCATTAATTTTATTTAAGGATTTTTTTACCCCCCAAGGAGAAGAAAAGAAACCGTTTAAGACTACAGGCCTGCGGGTAAGGCCCAGGCCAAATGTGGAAGCTTCACCCCATCTATCCTCTCTTGAACCAGGGGTAGGTAAAAGAATAGAAACAAGAAGGAAGGCTTTCGGAGGGCGAGCACGCTCTCTGGTGCACTCTAGGAAGTAATTTGTCAAGTGGACCTGTTACCACGCTTCCAAAAAGAAAGCAATTTTCTTCCTCCTTTCTTTAGAAGCAGGCGCAGAAAGCCCGTTTCCTTCCCCAAGCCATGCTGCCCGCCACCCTCTTTTAGAAAGAAATCATATTGTCTCTTCACAAAGCCTTGTTGGTTATTGTCCAGGTGCAGTGACTGTCTGGGAATTTAATATCCAGTGGGTTTTTTTCCCCCCAGCTCCTCTCAAGGTATTAATGCTAAACTGACAGGTCTGTAATACAAAGGAAGACTGAATTAGCTATTCCTGAGGTTACCTCCACACAGAGCCTAGTGCTCATCACCTATTTCTAAGCAATCCTTAAGTGAATTACTAGATAAGAACGTTTCATATCACCCCTTTTCTCTCTGCGAACTCGGAGCATTGTTCTTTACGTATGCAAGCCTGCCTCGTGGCCAGACCTGATGATTTGGAGGAAGTTAGTCTATAGCAGAAATAAGATGGAATTTTACCTGCTGGATTTTTAACAAATGTGAAATGATTGGATGCCTTCTAGAAAAGAAATCCCGAGAAAAGAGTAATTTATCAACCTTCTTTAGACCATTCGCGTAAATGTTTTACATGTAAACAGAGCATAGAAAGCAAAGCTGTATTCAGAAGATGGCTGCTATTTGGAAAGAAAGAAATCCAATCTGACCCAGCTTCTGAGAGTCTCCTTTCTGTGAGGACAAGGCTGGGCTTTTGTATGAGCCGTATTGTATTATTGTAAAGTGCAGGAGCCGCTTAATCAATAAGAAAAGTTGGGGTAGAATGTTCGGATTAAAGAGATAAGATCTTTGTTAGACTAAATCAATTGAGCCAGAACCTCCCATAGTGAGCTGAATGGAAATAGCTTCATGTTGCAAATGTACCAGAGAATTTTTAAAGCTCTCAAAATCGGTGTTTGGAGACTGTGTGGCTATGTGTATTTTCAGTTTGCCGTTCTGGAGAAACCAGAGATTGTTTTTGTAAGAGTTTGGAAAAGCACTAAACTTCAATAATATGCATGGTTTTGATAAACATTTACTGGGGTCTGTGGGGTCACACAGGGTCGGACACGACTGAAGCAACTTAGCAGCAGCAGCTTTTAATATTCTGAGCTCCATTTTAAAAGTCATTGGTACTAGAATCAGTGGACAGGGACACAAATCATTCCAGAAAGTTAAGAAAAAAGCAGCCTGAACCCGCTCTAAAGGCTGTACCCAGGACTGCTTGCTGCTGGGGCTGGACCCTGGGCACCCAGCTCCCCACCTGCCGAGCTGGGTGACCTGTCCGGTGACTGTTGGAATCCGTGTGGGTGTCCGCAGGCTGTTGACAGCCTTGACTTCCCTCCCAATTTTCATCGTCCCCCTTTCCTGCTAATTTGATTTTTTTTTTCAAGTATTCTCCTTTGAGGGAGGTGACTCCATCCCTGGTCAGAAGGGACTCCCGAGTCGTCTAAGCCCTTCCTGCTACTGCTGTGACCCTTACGAGGCAAGGTCTGGGAAGAAAACCACATCCTTCCTGGGCACTTGACTGCGTGGCTCAGTTAATCAGCTCAAAAGCCACCTGTTGGACTGAGCGTTATGTGAAAGGATATGTTTCCTTTTTGTTTAAGCCAATTGGATTGGACTTTTTGACTCTCCAGCCAAAAGCTGTTAACTGGTGCATGAAAACTGGTTCATTTCTCTAACGTGACTAAAGGAATTCATCCACTAAAAGACTTTGGGCAGATGACCCCAAAAGAGCTGCTCTTGATATGGACTTTCCAGTAGCAGACCAAATCACCTTCAGGTTACATCCCGTGGTTACATCCCGAAGTGTTCAGTTGGCCTCATTCCCGTGGTACTGGCGGCCCAGCATGGTGGCCACATTGCAACCAGGGCTAAGGGGGATGGGGAAGAGGACGGCATGTTATTCCCAAGGCCAGGTCCAGAGGAGCCACACAGCGCATGCCCACCCACATCCCAAGGAGAGCGGTTAGCTGCGTGTCCCTGTGGCCCGCCCCAGAGGTACGTGGCCAGCCCCATGTGGCCAGCTGAAGTTATTATCAATCCTAAGAGGGAAAACAGCAGATAGGTAGTGGAGGATAATGTTTGGTCTCCGCCACAACTACCATACGTCTTATCTTTCCCGTAATCCTTACCCAAATATCGTCCACTTCTTTCCATTCACAGATCTCTGAGTTTTCATGCAGGAAAAGAAAAACTGAGTGAATTTTGCATACTCTTTATTTCTAATAGGACTGAATACCCACTTCGTGGTCTTTTCTTTCAACAGTGTATCTTTCACTCTCTGAATTCCAAAGCGTGAAAATTAGACCTCTAGCTCTCAATAAGACCCACTAAATTGCGTTCACCCCCTGACTTTGAAAGGTGTGGCCACCATAACCTGCTGAATTTGTGCAGATGAATAGAGTTAGCAGTCGGTAGGACCACAAGCTGAGCGTAGAGGAGCACCGTTCTAGAAAATTCCCTCGTTGGGCCGAAGCTTTCACCTGCTGATCTTTTTGTTCTAATTTTACATACAAATGCACTGCTTAACCATGTAGAACCAAACAGACCGCAGATGAAAGCTTTTGGAGTTACAAATTGAATATGAGATTTCACGTGGCACTTGGAGAACGACAGCTTCTGATTTACATTTCTAACAGCCGTCCTAGGAGTTTTAGCTTTTGTTCTTTTCCTGCAATCACTAGAAATCATGCTGTTTTCAGCAACTATGCTACGCTAATAAGAAACATTCACCAGGGGGAACAAGAATCAATATATCCTTCTTTATATTTAAAATAAGTCAGCAATACTTACACGGGAAAGTTCTTTTTTTATTGCAAATGAGTACACTGATTGTCCGCTGTGTCTGTGGCATGGCCCTGGGCACTCGGCACAGGGAGACGAGGACAGTACAGTGCTGAGAAGCCGGTTATCTTGGCGGGAAGACGAGATGCCCGGTGGGAAGTGGCACATCCACACGGCAATGCAGGTTCGTGCCAAGTGAGGCGCCACCAAAATCCAGAAAAGTCAAGGGCTTCTAACCCAGCCCCATGTCTCCTTGCCCGTCGCACGTTTTAACACGTGTCCTGTTGCTTGTGTGTGTGTGCATGCTCACTCAGTCATGTCTGACCCTTTGTGACCCCGTGGACTGTAGCCCGCCAGGCTCCTCTGTCCGTGGGATTCCCCAGGCAAGAATACTGGCATGGGCTGCTATGCCCTCCAGGGGATCCTCTCGAGTCGGGGACTGAACATGCGTGTCTTGCTTCTCCAGCGTTGGCAGGCAGGTTCTTTCCCACTGTGCCCCCGGGAGGCCCCACCACCCGTTTCCTTCCCATCTATTTACCCGTCGTTTTCCATAGGGCCCTGGAGGGGGTGCAGGGCTGCATTCTGTTGATTTTTGTGTCCTCAGCATCCAGCAGGGTATCTAACACCCGCATAGTTGTTCACTGAATTAAACAATGCGAGAGGAAGGCTTTGAACTGTTGAGGATAGGGGGCTTCATCAAGGACCTGAGAGGATGGAGAGATTTTGCCTAATGGAGACTGGGAAGCATTCTAGGCTTAAGGCTCTGACCCAGAGTGGAGGTAGGGAAGGGGCCGGGAGTACTGAGCTGGTGACCCAGGAGGCACCAGGGATCACGGTTTTCATGGAGAAAATGCAGAAGCTAAGCGAGGAAAGCGCTCGATTGGCCCCCACCAATTGGCTGCCTTGGGAACACCAGCCGGTGGCCTGTGATGGAGGCCTCAGGCTTCCGTTCCTCTGCTTCCAGTGCCTGGCCTCTTCGCTTCTGGTTTGTGTACGTAGCTTCGAGAGGCATTAGCGCCCCCGCAGTCTGTCAACACCCTCCTTGTTTAATTCCCTTCATGTCACCAAGTTCTTTCCGATGACTAACCCTCCTAAACACCTGGGGAAAAGGATATTACCACTTATCTTTTTTTTTTTTTTTACCCGTACAGATTTTTCAGGAATTATTTTAAGGACTCTAATTTTGCAATATTAACTTCATTTGAGGTCAGACTGAGGAAGAACTAGGTCACTCTTTTAATTTAGAGATTATTTAGAACTTGATTGAATCACAGCCACTTTCTGTGTAACACTTAATAGGTAATATGAAGCCCACCAGGCTCCTCCGTCCATGGGATTTTCCAGGCAAGAGTACTGGAGTGGGGTGCTGTTGCCTTCTCCCAATAATAATTATAATGCAGTGTGCGTGCCATACATAGTATTTACTCATCTGTCTGATGCCGTAGCATAGTTTGCTGCCTTTTATCTACAAATAAATGCTTAATGTTTAATAATCTCTACTGTGAACTATTCTCCTTTGTTCCCTTGCCATCACCATGGTGTGCACGTATGAGAGCATTTCATACTTAGGTCCCTCAAGTGGAAACACTGCCAGCTGGGAATCGTGAAAGGTTTTTAACATTTGGGAAACGGAGCAAGTGGCAAGGGGTGGACCATGCCAGGCCCCCTTTCTACTCAGATATCTCAGCATCTACATTCTTAGTGAACAAAAGAAAGTCAGCCGCGTAGCAGGAAGCTTTCTAAGACTTTGGAGCTGGGAAGAACCTTGACATGAGATGTCAGGCATATTACCATGCGATCATGTCCCTTCTGTAATCCCCATTTGTTTCCATTTAGCAACAGTGTGTTTTCCTAAACAAATTTATTTTGAAAATACAAAAATAAGTGAAAAGCTCAAACTCATTTAAAACAACCGTACATATTTTAAATGTCTCAAAACTGTTTGGTTTTAGTGTATTGGGGATCATGGCCCATCTTGGATGCCATATTTCTATTCCCTGAACAGATTAGGTGCTGTCTCTTATACACATCTAGATGTGTATAAGAGACAGCCTGAGGGGAGTGATATAGGAATGAAGAACAGACACAGTAGGAAAAAGACACAAACATGCACAGAAGTGCCTGGCACAGAGAGATGAACTGAAAAAGATTAGAATGAGTGAACTAGTCAGGTGCACATTTTAAAAATAAGGAACTCTTAGCATCTGTGAGGGTTTTAAAAGAAATTTGCTACCAAAAAATACTCTTTGATTTCTAAGACTTCATCTCAAATGGACTGGCACAAATCAAATTAATAATTGATATTGTTCATACTTTTGTACATATAATTAATAATATAAAACTGAGAAGTGAATGGATAGGGTATTAGACAAACTGGTCTACTTGTTCAACAGTTATCAGATGAAAGAAGAATTTTTAAAGCTTCTGGGACTTCTAAAATATTATAGCATATCTGAAGAATTTTATGTCAGAATAAGTTGTAAATTTTTCTTCCTTAGGAAATATCCCTTTTTAACATCTTGAAACATAAGGCAAGTTACATATTTATACTTTTCTAAAGACAGTAGGAGATGACCCAGATCCTCAGTTATACTCTCAGTCTCAAAATTCTACGGTTATATTTGTAATAAATTGCATAAACAGCTGAGTGGTCACAAAAATAGGCAAAAGCGTAGTAAGTATTCAGAGATTTAGGTCAATTTAGAAATGCAATTCAGCAACAAATAACAAATTCTAGTTGTAAATTCATGATTAAAATATAGGTAACAGTGGATATCACAAAGAATATATAAGTTAGTGATGGATTAGTGGTAAATTCAAGGTAACCATGAGGAACACTGGTGATAGAATCTGGATAACCAGCAAAATAGCTAGATGCATGTAAGAAGGTAATAAACTTTGCAATAGTTTTTCCCTCCAATTTTCAGGTCCAATCGGATATTCTCATGGTTAATCTTATTTGTTGAAGAGGTAAAGGAAAAGGATTATGTAATTCTAAATTTAAGACAAAATGGCTCAATGTCTTGTGGAGGAATAAACCCATATCCTTTAACAGTCTCTTCTGAATGTTTTCATCTCTGTGGAAAGAAATCTTTTTGTCCAGATTTACTGAAATATAGTTTATATATAACATTATGAAAGTTTAAAGTGTAGAACATAATGATTTATGTATATACTGCCAAATGATTACTATAATAAAGTTAGTTAATATATCTATCACTTCATATAGTTAAAATTTTTGTTTTTGGTGGTAAAAGCTTTAAAATATACTCTCAGCAAGTTTAATGACAACCCACTCCAGTGTTCTTGCCTTGAGAATCCACTGGATTAAGGAGCCTGGTGGGCTACAATCCATGCTGTTGCAGAGAATTAGACATGACTAAGTGAGTTCACTTTCTTTTTCTTCTTTTCTTAGCAACTTATATAAAACAAATAAATATACAGTACATTATTTTTTACTATAGCCAGCCAGAAACTATTCTGGTTTGGACAAAGATGAGAAATGGAAAGTTGGAATCATAACTATGCATATGCATATATTTTAAAGGCCAGAAATTTCTTTGAATTAGATTAGAAGTATTTGATTGCTGGACCACCTAGAGTAGCTATAATTGCCATACATAGTAAGAGACTGAGGAGGGGAAAAGATGAGATGTATAAAAAATAAGTGAAAGGATACTAAAGTTATGATGAGGTGTTATAGAATTATTTTCTATATTGGGCCATAATAGAAAATTATACCATTTTCAGGATAATAATTCACCTATCTTTTCAAAGCATTAACCCATTAAGTTCATTTAGAATTTCTTTGATGTATTCTGAGACAAACTTTTTTATTATATTCTCATAATAACCCTGAGAATTAAGAAGAAAATTTACATATCAGAAAAATAAAATTTATAACAACTGAGTTAATATGCCTAAGGACACACAACCTTTAGATGGAAACGACAGACCAAGTATTTAAGCATAGAATTCTTCGATTCTTTGTTCAGAATTATTGCCTTTTGGCATCACCAACACTATGGACATGAGTCTGAGCAAACTGAAGGAGCTGGTGAAGGAAGCTGGCATCCTGCAGTTCATGGGGTCGCGAAAAGTTGGACACGGCGGAGTGACTGAACTGAACTGATTGCCTTTAGCACAAACTGAACTCACCAGGTTTTAGCTGATAATTTCAGTGTTCCTTAAGTATTCAACTGTCCTATATCTCTGCTACTCTCACGAAGTCCCTGTACTAGAACTTAAATCAATACACTTCTTCCTTCAAGAGACTTACAACCTATACATACACATACACACACATCTATTTATATACTCATAGGCTATATATGTATGTTATATGTGAAGTGAAGTCGGTCAGTCGTGTCCAGCTCTTTGCGACCCCATGAACTGTAGCCTACCAGGATCCTCTGTCCGTGGGATTTTCCAGGCAAGAGTATTGGAGTGGGCTGCCATTTCCTTCTCCAGGGGATCTTCCGACCCAGGGATTGAACCCCAGCTCTCCCGCATTGTAGGCAGACGTTTTACCGTCTGAGCCACCAGGGAAGTCATTATATGTACATATACATAAATTTAGTTAGTTGTCCTCAGATAAATATCTATATTTATCTATATATAGTATAATACATATATACTTAATATATATGTATATGGTATAGATCTAGTAGTATATAATATATAGGTATATATGTACAGATATATTTTCAATTGAACTAAACAGCATACTTAATGGTACAGATTAGGTGTTAGCAAATATGGCCTGTTGTTTGGTTGCGTGTTTTTATAAATAAAGTTTTATTGAAATACTGTCCCAGCTATGCGTTTACATATTCACTATAAGGCACTGTAGTTGTGATAAGAGACAATGTGCTCCATGATGCTCCAAATATTTACTATCTGGCCCTTCAAGGAAAACAAAGAGCCTCAGGATCATTTTGTCATTCAAGCATGCATTCGTGCATGGTGCAAGGGTGCTGTGGTACAGCACCCAGGATTCCTCCAGGTACAATCACCCAGATCTTACCCTTCTGAACTCATTTTTTCAGTTGCCAAGGGCTACTGTCTTCATAATACAAGGTAATGGTGCTGAACTTTTACCATCCTACATGCGCTAAATATCTTCTGCGAATGTTCTCCAGTGGCAGCATAAAGACTCTGCCATTAATATTTACTTGGATTTCAGAAAAAAGTGACTGAGAATGAGCCTGACTGTGAACAGAATTCCATTCTTCTCTCTTCAAAGCTTCTGAGGTTGATTTGAGGGCTCAAATACAAAGGACAATTTCATTATTTTGCAATGTTCTTTTATCCTAGGACAACTAACCAATTTCATTTCATAATTTAAAAATTATAAATGACAATGAAGTTTATACAAATCACTCTAACAATAACAGTTCAATTAATAACTGTAAGAAAATCAGTTATTATTTCTCCAGAAGAAATTTTACTAGTTGGACTGTCTCTGTGGTAGTGAAAGCACTTAAAATTTTCAAATATTATCAGCAGTTTCACTTTTCACTGAATAGATTATCCAGATTGGTTGGTTTGAATAATTAGCCATTTTAAAACCTCTTAACATGCATACTTTAACAAGTATAAAGCACAATATCCACACCACCCACACACACACACACCACACAGTCACATCCACACCACACACACACAAATACACACCCATGTTTCATGAAGTGGATCCAGAAGTAAATTTCCTCCTGTTTTACTCATGGGAAAGCTATGTGTCTACTTACATGAACCCTGAATCTTTTGAATTCTAACTTTAATGGTATTATTTCCCTAGATGTTTGCACACAACCCCGTATCTCAGGGCCAGATTTCCTGTAAGTGGAAGCATTTGCACATATATTTTTTAAATAGATCTAATCAGAGTGAAAAATTTCAAATTAAAACTAGTTTTTGTCTCAGGGAAAGATGTGAAGTGAACTTGGGAAATATTCTTACCAAAGAATTTGACCCCTTAGTTGCCTTTTCTGTGTCTCTGGTCTCAGAGTCTTCCCTGACACGGGTGTTCTTCCAGAGTCACCTGCCTGGATCCCTGTGGGCTCCTACCTCTGATTTCTCCATCACCATGTGCTTAGAACCCAGGGGTGTGTTGATTTCCTCAGCAACCTGGTTGGGAGGTTGTGGGATACCTTCTGAGGCTAAGGGTGAATGGCATCACGTGTGGAATTTACGTTCCACTAAAATAAACAATATACCACATAGTGAAGAGCGCTGTGTTCTGTTTGAAGTAATAATATATCCTGCAGATAGTTGGAACTATGAAATTGAAATCCACCATATTAGGCTCATTGTCAAGGTTTGAGAGTTATCGTTAGAAAGGTAATAAGTGAAGCTCTTCCAAGACCAGCCTGTTCTCCGGAGAAGAGTGAGCTGGTCTTTTCTCTGCAAATGTGTGAGAAGACTTATAGGTCTTATAAATCAGCTGAGGCTGCTCTAGCGCCTCCTGGTTTGGTGAGGGGAGAGAGAGGTTAAGAAAACGGAAAGGAAGCTCCGGGTGTGTCATTCTCAACCCAGGGTGTCCGATAGGGAGGGTGATGCGCAGAGCCGTAGGATGGATGAAGGCGCAGCTCTCTGGACCGTCCAGGGCAGGCCCGGGTGGGGAAGGATGCTTTCATACTGGGCTGAATCCATGAATGTTCAAATTATGTCTCGATTTACCACCTCTCCTTGGGGCCATGACCTTGAGACTCTTTAGAGCAGACCTACTCCTTCCTTTGCTGTCAGGAACCTCTCTCAGAAGAGTTTGGACTGCTGATTTAAGTGGTGGCAAGAAACTCATCCACACTGTCAAAATCCAATTAAAAATCTTTGGATAAAATATCAAGATAGTGTGAAATGAACAGGTGTTTTGGGGGGAAGGGAAATACATCTTATACAAAATGGTTTTTGCCATTCTTATTTTTATTATGTGCTTAATAAGCTTTCACTGCTCTGAGAAACAGGTTAATGTTCCTGTATTATTTTTTTTGTATACCATGTAAATGGAAATGGTCCCAGGAGAAATGACATTATTATCAAATGATCTTTTCCTTCATCATCAAAATGTAAGCAATTAAATTTCTGCTTCCCTAATGTGACAAATGAATTAAAGAATATTTAACTCTTGCAGAGGTTTCTAGCTAGAGGTAAAACAGTTGCTGACTTATAAAAATCTCTAATTATTATAAAAATCAATAGTTTTTATAAATGTGTCTTAACTTAGAAAGTAACCACATAGTGAAGAGCGCTGTGTTCTGTTTGAAGTAATAATATATCCTGCAGATAGTTGGAACTATGAAATTGAAATCCACCATATTAGGCTCATTGTCAAGGTTTGAGAGTTATCGTTAGAAAGGTAATAAGTGAAGCTCTTCCAAGACCAGCCTGTTCTCCGGAGAAGAGTGAGCTGGTCTTTTCTCTGCAAATGTGTGAGAAGACTTATAGGTTTATAAATCAGCTGAGGCTGCTCTAGCGCCTCCTGGTTTGGTGAGGGGAGAGAGAGGTTAAGAAAACGGAAAGGAAGCTCCGGGTGTGTCATTCTCAACCCAGGGTGTCCGATAGGGAGGGTGATGCGCAGAGCCGTAGGATGGATGAAGGCGCAGCTCTCTGGACCGTCCAGGGCAGGCCCGGGTGGGGAAGGATGCTTTCATACTGGGCTGAATCCATGAATGTTCAAATTATGTCTCGATTTACCACCTCTCCTTGGGGCCATGACCTTGAGACTCTTTAGAGCAGACCTACTCCTTCCTTTGCTGTCAGGAACCTCTCTCAGAAGAGTTTGGACTGCTGATTTAAGTGGTGGCAAGAAACTCATCCACACTGTCAAAATCCAATTAAAAATCTTTGGATAAAATATCAAGATAGTGTGAAATGAACAGGTGTTTTGGGGGGAAGGGAAATACATCTTATACAAAATGGTTTTTGCCATTCTTATTTTTATTATGTGCTTAATAAGCTTTCACTGCTCTGAGAAACAGGTTAATGTTCCTGTATTATTTTTTTTGTATACCATGTAAATGGAAATGGTCCCAGGAGAAATGACATTATTATCAAATGATCTTTTCCTTCATCATCAAAATGTAAGCAATTAAATTTTTGCTTCCCTAATGTGACAAATGAATTAAAGAATATTTAACTCTTGCAGAGGTTTCTAGCTAGAGGTAAAACAGTTGCTGACTTATAAAAATCTCTAATTATTATAAAAATCAATAGTTTTTATAAATGTGTCTTAACTTAGAAAGTACAATTGATGCTTTGTTTGTCTCCATATATGACAACCTTTCAGAGTAACCTCAATTAAACTGAGCCGCCTTAATTTTATACGTGGAAGTTGGTGGTTTTAGTTGCTCAGTTGTGTCGGACTCTTTGTGACCCCAAGGACTATAGCTTGCCAGGTTCCTCCCTCCATAGGATTTTCCAGGCAAGAGTACTGGAGCGGGTTGCCATTTCCTTCTCCAGGGAATCTTCCCAAGCCAGGAATCGAACCCACATCTCCTGCACTGCAGGCAGACTCTACCACTGAGCCACCAGGGAAGCCAGCCTCCTGTCCATCTGCAGAACTTCAGCTACTCATTCAAGGCAAAGAGCCGCCTTTCCTCAGGAGATCGTTAGGGCAGCTCCTGAGGCAGCCTTTAACTACCATTACCAACAGGAAGTTGACTCCATGTCGAACCTCGGACCTTTCTTGCGGAAGTCTAAATCTGTTCATGTGGCAGCCACTTCCATCCACTGCTCTTGAAGATGACCTGGCCTAAAGACACTGACGCTCTGGTGGGGACCGGCGTCAGCTGTGTTTACGTGTGACCCCGTGTGCGCTTGACCCCAGATCCACGTGGGGCCTCTGTTGAGAGAAGTCCTGCTGCTGTGGGCCCCCCGGTGTGTCCCCACTGGGAGTTCCTGGGCCTCCCTGCTCATTTCTCATTAACTCTGGGCCGTTGCAGGAAACTCCTGGGGGCTCCAGGAATGCTTCCCTCTCTGGAGGGTTGGGGAACCCCCCCCCTTTCCTGACTCTAATGGAGGAGCGGGAGTTCCTGGAGGACCTGAGAGATCATAAGATATTCCCACAACCACACGCACACGAGCGCTCCAGAGCAGTCTTCTCCTTCACACCTCAAGACACTTTGCCAGTATGTGTAAATAAACATGAAGGGGAAAGCATCAATCAAAATAAAATCGCATCTGAAAATTGAATGCTTCGCTAAGTCACCGATGAAGAGCCTTGCCCTGTGTTGTTGTTCAGTTGCTAAGTCGCACCTTGACTCTTCGTGACCCATAGGCTGCAGCTCACCAGGCTCCTCTGTCCTCCATCTCCCAGAGTCAAATTCATGTGACCTTGCTGAGTCACAAGTGAAAACTCTTGATGCTAAGGATTACTGTAATACTTAACATGGATCTTATGCATGTGAAGTCTTCCATCCCACAAATGTATGTTAAGCCTTCAGCATGTGCAAAGTACTCTGAGGGATAAAAAGATTTCTAAAACACTGTCTCAGATTAGGAGAACTTGTTCAAGTTAATTCTAAATCTTTGGGGACTAAATAAGAGAAAAGATACATTAGGAAGCAGTATTGTGGTAGAGGGGCAGTCTTGCTGGTGGCCTTCCCAGGACCTGAGCTGACCTCACAGCTGAGAAACGGCCTTCTGTGGGAAAGCCTTCTAACCTCAGGCAAGGGCTCATCAGCCAGTTGGTTCGATGGAGCAGATGGAAAATGGAATCCAGCTCCCTGGAGGCAACTTTCCTAAAAAAAAAAAATTGGAGAGCTTGGCCTAATAGACATCTTAAGAGTCTAAATGAAAGAGGAAACTCTCATCATGGATGAGAAAATGGGGTCCAGCTGTTCACCACTCAGAAGCCAATTAGGAGGCCAGGTTGCTGGAAAGGAAAGTTTGCTTTATTCTGGGTGCTGGCAGCTGGTGGGGAGGACAGGTGCCTGTCCAAAGACCGACTGCCCCATCCCACGCCTGAAAATCAGGGGAAAGAGCTTTTATAGGCTGGAGGGGGCTACATGCAGAACAGCACAGTCAGTTCTAACAGTCATCTTGAAACTGGTCATCAGTGATCTGACGAGCACCATCTTGGTTGTTTTAGGTACAGTTAGTTTCAGTTCCAGAGTCAGTTTGTTCCCATTTGTTTGAGGCCAAGTCTCAGAATTGTAGTAGCCAGACTTTATTTTCTTGGGCTCCAAAATCCTTGCAGGTGATAACTTTAGCCATGAAATTAAAAGACTCTTATTCCTTGAAAGAAAAGGTATAACAAATCTAGACAGCATATTGAAAAGTGGAGACATCACTTTGCTGACAAAGGTCCCTAGAGTCAAAGCTATGGTTTTTCCAGTAGTTGTGTATGGATGTTGTGACCCCATGGACTGCAGCACCCCAGGCTTCCCTGTCCATCACCAACTCCCAGAGTCAGACACGACTGAGCAACCGAATTAAACTGATGTATGAATGTGAGAGCTGGACCATAAAGAAGGCTTGAGTATTGAAGAACTGATGCTTCACTGTGCTGGTGAAGATTCTTGACTCCCTAGGATTGCAAGGAGATCAAACCGGTCAATCCTGAAGGAAGTCAACCCTGAATATTCTTTGGAAGGACTGATGCTGAAGCAGAAACTCCCAATACTTTGGCCACCTGATGTGAAGAGCTGACACGTTGGAAAAGATGGGAAAGATTGAAGGAGAAGGAGGCAACAGAGGATGAGATGGTTGGATGGCATCACCAATTCAATGGACATGAGTCTGAGCAAAC